>JALIZH010027874.1:0-18082 GCA_030522465.1 Rhipicephalus appendiculatus
AATAAACTTCCCGGTGTTCGGCCATAGGTAACGTTTCGTCTAAACACTGCTGCAAACATCATTTTTAGGTCACCGACTTCTCGAGACACGAGCACAGAGTGACACTGATCTGTCTCTTGCCAAACACTTCCTGTTGACCACTCACTTCCGGTCTTCCGTATATTCAGAAAGCCATGTAAAAATGCCACTGGCACGAAATTGATGGCTCCGACTGAAGTTCAGTTGTAGCGGATACACATGATATCGGTGCGTGAGTTTACGTAAGATAAGGACTGTCAATATAATTCAAGATAATTGATTGATTGAACTTATGTAAAGAGCTGATGGTCTTCTTGTGAGCAACAGCGATCGCTGAGGCACCTGGCGGAGATGATCTCAATCACGCTCTACGTTCTGCGTAGCCTCTGCGATTCGCTTCCTCAGCGCGACGAAGCTGAAAGTTAGCCCCGTGATACACGAAGACACAGGAACACCGACATGCTTGTTTCATTACTAGACAACTAAGTCGTGGATTAAGGTAGCCTGGATTTTTAAAGCGATAGCGCTAAAGAGCTCGTTTCGCAGAAATTCCGGTGGCGGCGTTGGTGTCGGCATCAGTGTTGGCGTCGCTGGTTGTGAGCGAAAAATGATCATTTTGTCCGTGACCGAAAAAATCGAGAAATATGCAAATAAAATAATTAATGAAAATTTTCGGATCCAAGACAGGATCGAACCCAGGCTGTCTGCGTGGCAAGCAGGTGTTCTACCATACAGCCACACCTATGGTTGGAAATACATTGAAAATAACTTCCTCTGCTTGGAAATGCAGTGAAAATAACTCGTCCTTCACAAACACACGCGTCCTATATACATACGTCACAGTACAAAATGTAATATCGCCGTAAGATTGCGTGGTACAAGTGTACATTTCCATCGGGCGTCGCAACACGTGAATATTATTATGACTTCCGTTGTTTAAAGCCAGCGACCCATTTCAAAAGGCGCACACGTTACTGCGCGTATTCCCTTAACACCGCGTAGTGGGTGCATAACAAGTATGCACCTCACGCACTAGTGGTAGGATCTCGCTATCGCGTTCAATTTTTAAAGGGAAGCTTAAGGGTCCCCCAGTTTTTTTCTTCTGATTTATTTTTCATTGTGCCTTTTTATATATATATACATCGACATACATATCCGGGACATGACGGCGGCGGCAAAAATCAGCCGATAGTGTCCATATAATTGCTATCGTAATAAAATAACGAAGTAGCTTCCCAGAGTTAACGTCGCGAAGGATGGTTAGAAAGCATAGCTGGTGGCACCATACTGGTAGGGATGGTGTGCAACAGTACAAACGAGACCATAAACATTTACCTCCTGCTCTCCCAACCAACTGTCTTTCGAAAAGTCTTTCTCTCTTCCTCTCTTATTTCCATTATTTCTCTCATTATTTCTTTCTCTCTTTCTTGCTTTCCGTCTCTCTCTCCTCCTTTTTTTCTTTCTCTCTCTCTCTCTCTTTTTCTTGCTTTATTTCTCTTTTTCTTCCTTTCCTTTCCCTCTTTGTACCTCTTTCACTCTTCCTTTCCTTCTCTCTTCCTCTCTCTTTCTTTGTTTCGCTCTTTCTTTCTATCCCAGTAGCACATGCACTTTTGCCCGCGGACTCTACATTTTTAGTAAACCAGTGGTGGGCAGTAGGGCTTCTACTTCTGTGACGTATACCCTCTAGGCACTGCGAACGCTGCCGGGAGAATAACATCGAACTTACACAGTTCCGCCGATAAAAGAAGGAACCACAGAGAAATAAAAATATGGCTAATCAGATGCAGCTCTTCTGTATCTTATTTTCCTCCGCCTATATTGTCTTTCTTTTCTCCCTGCGTACCGAAAACATGCCTGCATTGTATCTTAGGTTTGTTTTTCTAAGAGCAGGGGATACGGGTACTGCTGCAGCATGTGTAAGCCCTCTACCGTGATGCTGCCTTCATTGTGTGCTTGTACCGACCGGAACAGGCGTTGTCTACTGCCAGGCATTAAAACATGCACAATTTTGGCAGCAAGCTTGCTCGTTTTTCTATTTTATAAACTTAGCTTTCGTTCACCTGAATTTTTTAACCAACAATTACTGCTACAGAACATTATATGTGCTACACTTATGGTGATGGCTATCGTATGTTGTTCTACAAAATAAATTTCGCAGATTAGAGCAGGAATAAGTCGAATTTTTGCATACACAGATACATAAGGACACAGAGAAAAGAGGGAGAGAGCAAGCTGGCAACTGCCACCTGGAGGTGCACAACAGCTGCTTACTCTTTCGGGAGTAGGGAAGAGATAGAGGAAAGGAAGCTAGGAGGAGAGAAAGAGGAAAGAAGAGAGCGAAGTAAAGAAAAATTGACGAGGAATTAGACAAGTATAAGTAAACACGAGGTAAAAAAAGAAAAAAACGAGATGGGATCAAGAAGTACACATATGCATATACGGAGAGACATATTTCAAATGAGCAAGAATGCGTAAAACATAGAACACAGGTGGATACAAAAAACGTAAGGCACAAAGTAATAACACGACATATTTTGAAATATAGACTTGTATATCACTCAATGAGCTTTCAGGGGATGAAAAATTCTTGAACAAGGTCTATTGTTAGAGCCAACGTTTCGGCAAGAGATCTTGACTTCTTCAAGGCATAAAATTGCCGCTTTGAAGAACACAGGACGAGTTGTTAAAACGTCAGTTTCAGTGACACCCTTGTTCAAAAAGTTTTCACACCCTCAAGCCTCCATGTTCCTCTGACATTCTACTCGCGCGTGGTAGCTTAGCACGTAGGGTGTTGTGTAGCTAAGCTCGAAGTCTCGGGTTCAATTCCTCGCCACGGTGGCCGCATTTTCATGATAGGGGCAAATTTTAAGAACATCCGTATGCCTAGATTTAGGTGCCCGTTAAAGAACCCCAGGTGGTCGTAAGTTAATCCATAGTCCCCCAGTTGACCGTGCCTCATAATCATATGGTGGTTCTGGCACGTGAAACCCCCACAGTTTTTATTATTATATCCTGACCTCCAGCTTTGTTTGAATTAGCTTTTGGGGTACATGGAAATCTCGTTTTTTTTTTAATGAGTATTCTTGTCTGTCAACACATTGTAGCTATGATAGAGAAATATCGGGAGAATAGCGTGACCATCGTGTACCCTTCCCCCTCCCTACCTCCCGGGCATTTATGTTCGAGCAGTTATTGTCATACAGGTGAGAATTCATTGACCATATTTTCAACAATTCAGACGCGTATTAGCGTTTCCGCCCCATTGGCAAGTGTTCGAGCTCTTGCCTTCACGACAGCGATCAATATGAACACGCGTATATGTGTCCTGTATTAAGTGTTTGTATTGCATCAAGTGTCTGTATTGTCTGTATAAGTGTCTGTATTAATTGTCTGTATTGTACTAAGCGTCAGATCAATCTGATCTGACACTTAATACAGGAAAGTTTCACAAATCCTGAGCTGTATGACAGCGTTTATGGCTTAGCAAAATTTTTTTCTTGGGCTAGTTGGTTCATGAGTTCGCAAGAAAAAATTGTAGCGCAAAGCAACACATGGACAGACAAAAGACACGTGCCAGTCCCGTGTTCTTTTTCTGTCCGCGTGTTGCTTCGCGTTACAATTTTTTTTCTTTCGAAGCGTTTATGCAGTGAAGTTGAAAAACCGCCGGGAAAGCCTTCGAAACGGTGACCTCTTTCGTTATTCGGGCTTTAGTGAAAAAAAACTGTGCGCATGTTGTTTCCAAAGACCAGCCAAATACAACTCTTGCGCGTGATAACTAGGTGTAGGAGAGTCTTAATTTGGCCAATTTTTCCTAATATGGGCACTTCACCCGGCGCATGCGTGAAAAGTTTCTTAAAGGGGCCCTGCAACACTTTTTGAGCATAGTCAGAAAACGCTGCCGATCGGTAGTCGAGGCTCCCGAGAACACGCGAGCCAACTATTATAGCGCAGCACGCGGCCTGGAATTCACAATAACTTCTCAAAGGCAGCTAAAAATTGCTTTCTCTTCTCTCGACAAATGACGCTGCAGGCTCAAAAATCACTCGTCACGGCCATTGTATCAGCCATTGGCTGATTTGAGCATGGCGCGCTCGGTAGTTACTCGGGCCGCCGCGGGAGGTCGCGACTTGTCCACGCGTGCGCGCGTGCTCTCGCCCTGAGAAGCCTCGTATTCTATGAAAAAGAAAAAAGTGCTCAAGGTCACGAGGCGCGCATGACGTATTTTCTTCCCCGGTGCCACCCCTCCCTGCTTAGCTTTCCAGCGCTTTCGTCGGGACGAGAGAAGAGAGAATGCACTTGCAGCGTGCGACAAATCTTTGTAACTCCACTTGTACTGGACGGATTCTCTAAATTTTGCGGCGGTGAATTCGTGAGGCAATACGCTCCTTTAGTGAATCAATTCCATGGCTACTTGAAAAAGAGTTGCAGGGCCCCTTTAATAAACGAGTATGTTCTGTTCCACCCCGGAGCGAACTTACAACATTTTGAGGCACCTTCGCCACTCGGCATGCCCTCGACGGAAGAGTTGATTACCCGGCGATATACACCGCTTATAACTTTACGAACTAAACCGTCCGCAGCAAATCCGACCTCCTTCATTGAATGGAGGCTCCTGCCATGGCTAGGGTTAATAGGCACCTTCGCGAAGAATGACGTGATGTTGTTTGGAACCACTGACAGTGGCTGCGTGGGCGTCAGCAGCCTATGAACAAAAGGCCTACACCATAGTGTGCCCGAAGTCAACCTAATTCACGCACGATTTTCACTCCCAGTGCATTGTCACGACAGGATGATTGCCCGATGCCCATGCAGGCGCTAATGGAATACTGTACCCGCCTGCAGTCGGCGCATGGTGATCTCCATTCCATGCGAACGTATTTGGCATGTACATGTTATCAGAACGTATGAATGCGCTGAACTCGCATATTGACCGTTCGCCTTCCTTTGCATAGTGTATCAAAGCCTATGAGCTCCTATACTAACATCTCTTTCCGCTGGTTATATTTGTCCTCATTCATATTCTGAGTATAATATTGTAAGCTTCCACGAATTGCTTCTGAGCTCAGAGAGCTGATAATGACTTGTGACGCTGTTGCTCCCTTTCGAATGGTTGTGGTTGATTTCCTACACTAAAGCTTGTTAATGATGTTCCCAGCTTAAACTCTGTAGCACTGTGATTTTCCCTTACGTATATGTGTTTCGGGCAGTGAACCAAAATTTAGCAAAATATGGCTGGACCTTTATTATATGTCAGCGTTTGGACGACCGAGCTAACACCAGGAGAACGAAGTGGAGCTGGCGAAAACTCGGAGCTCGTGACTAGGCTAACTGCCTTGAAGTGTTCCAAAATCCAATAAAGGGACGCTTTCGAGCTACCTGCAATGGGTTTATCGGCGCTTTTTTTTTTTCATTTTTTCAAACACCTGCAGCATGTTTACATCCTCGATATCGACCGCTAGCTTACGGTGGAACCCACCCAAATAACCTTTGCATTTTGTTCAGGCATTGGAAGGGAGGAATCGACCTCTCGCTTCAAAACATAGCATTATACTCTTTTGCATATGCATGCTCCTGGGCAGAACTCTAAGAATATCTTGAATTGAACGACTCTTGCCAAAAGTGTATCGCAAAAGCTCCTTAGAAAACAACACTTTGATTGCATAACGCCAAATCTATATACTGATTGATTTGCGCCCATGTTTTTTTTTTTCAAGCTTTTCTTGCCAAGGTATTTCAGAGTGCAACATATTGTTAAAGAGTATTCGGTGCGGGAAATCCTAATAGCACTTCAAGAAATCCATACAAAGCAAATCATGAGACTCGAACGCTCGTAATTTGTGCTTCAAATGGCTTCAAAATTCGCCGAAGATTTTGCAACGGTGTTCTCTACATGCTTTCAGCAGGGGGAGTTCTTTCAAAATACGGAAAGGAGCGGAGACATAATCCCGAAAGTGGTGGTGCAGTTGATGGGCTTCAACTGTATACTCATCATTATGGATACATTGTGCGTCTCAGGTAAGCACGAAATGAGGGCTGTACGAAACAGATACTGGAAGTAAACAGTAACATGATGTTCATTGCGAATGTAGCATTTGTATGGAAACGGCGTGCGTTTAATCTCCTCCTGCGCAACACACGTCGGGCTTTTCAAGCAATAATATCTCATCTCCTGCGGGTACGGAAAATGTTGTCTTTTCTTGCCTTGAATTCGCGGTGTTATTCGATGCGCGCTTGCGGCTTGGTCATTATTTTGTGTCTTTCAGTTGTGCGCTTATTGACAGAATCAAGTTTCTGGGTCATGCGAGCAGGATAATAAGGTCTTTTTTTTTGTGTCGATCTTTGGGAAACACGTAGCAATTTTTCTCGACTGATCAACAATGTGTGTTACAATTTTCGTGCGACCTACATTTGAAAGGATACACGTAGAGCAGTAGCGACATTAGGCTCCCAGGCATTAGGCTCCCAGGCCAGAATTCATGCAGCATCGCCTGCACCAAAGGCGCCATTAATCTTCATCCTGGATGCCTCCGCAAAGCACGTTATTGAGTGGCGTGTTACTGTGAGTACTTCACCCTGGTAGTGTTCAACGCTGTGCACACGTGGGCTATGGTTAGCTTGAACTGCTTAATCCATCACCCTCGACAACTGGAGTAGAGCTTTAAGTACACGGCCACGTCAACCTCTGCTGCACCTAATAATGAATATCTATCTATCTATCTATCTATCTATCTATCTATCTATCTATCTATCTATCTATCTATCTATCTATCTATCTATCTATCTATCTATCTATCTATCTATCTATCTATCTATCTATCTATCTATCTATCTATCTATCTATCTGTATGCGTGTGTGCGTGCGTGCGTGCGTGCGTGCGTGTATGTATGTATGTATGTATGTATGTATGTATGTATGTATGTATGTATGTATGGATGGATGTGTGTGCGTGCGCGTGTGCGTGTGTGTGGGTGTGTGCGTGTGTGCGTGTGTGTGTGCGTGCGTGCGTGTGTGTGTGTGTGTGTGTGTGTGTGTGTGTGTGCGTGTGTGTGTGTGTGTGTGTGTGTGTGTGTGTGTGTGTGTGTGTGTGTGTGTGTGTGTGTGTGTGTGTGTATAGAGTTGGAAAGTAGTTACCAGCTAACTTGGACCAAGATTTTAAAGAAAACCATATGCGAAATTTTGTACCGGTTGTATGTAGTGGTAGTCGTGTGTACTATACCTTAAATTTTGTTTGTAAGTATTTGTTAATTTTGTTTAATTAGCCAGCAGATTAATTATTGCTGTAATCAGTAAAATTGCAGCTTTGTGTCTCAGGCCACCTCTAATAACCTTCGACTCAAGCATTTCTTTCGTGCTCATATCTGCCTGATTGTATTTTTCGAGAAGAAAATAAAAGCCCGCAACAATTGTCAAACATGAAAAAAAAAAAAAAACACGCTCGTGCGACTCTACACCAGCGCTTCCGAGCGTTCTTTGATTAATGCAAAGATGAATTCACTGATAGCCGCCGTGTACAAGACTTCACGATGGACGCGGTGCGAAAACTCGCCGCGGACGTCTTCGTTAAAGAGCGTTAAGCACTCTAAAACGCGGTGATGAACGAATGCGGCCGTGTAGAATGGAGCGCCTAGTTATGTCCCCCAAAAACAGCTTCTTCTGGTTTATCATCTGCGTTCAAGATGCCTAAGTCGCTTTTAATGAATAATCAGAGTTTGATTGATTTTATTGTAATGAGTGCTGTGTGCATTATATCGCGCAATAAGAAACTCAGCTATTCGAACAAGCCTGTTACATGTGGTCAGTGGGCGTCGGCAGGCTTTTGTCTTGTGGGGAGCAAAGCGTTGTTGCATCGCGGCGGAGGGGTAATGCTGGTGTGGCTGGTTGGGGTGGACGCGCATATCTCGAATGAATGAATGAAATAACTTAATTGCTAGATACGACTAAGTTACTGGTCCGGGCCAGACCGCTCAGATGGAGGACGGTAGACCTTGTCTCCCAGTAGCCTCCTTGGCCTACTGGATAGCCCAGGTTTGATCTTTTAGATCGGAGCTGAGCAGCGTTGTACGCCATGGCTCCCGGAGATGTTCTGGCGAGTCTGTTTGCTGATTGGGACACCCCCCATAGCATGTGGCTTAGGAAGGCCGCTTCTCGACGTGTAGATTGTTTTTTTGTTTTTTAGGGGCGAAGCTCCTAAGGGTGTGGGTCTGTCCCTCCTCTGTAGTAGTAGTAGTAGTAGTAGTAGTAGGTAGGTAGATAGCCACGTATAGTGGAATGCACCCACTCCACGTGATAAAGATGACGATGACGCAGTATAGTGGAATGTACCCACTACACGTGATAACGATGAAGTGTAAGTGCGTTCCAGTATAGTGGAATGTACCCACAACACGTGATAACGATGACGATGACGCTGATAACCATGAAGTATAAGCGCGTTCCAGACCACACATTCTCTTTCTGCCATGGATGAAAACGATCGAGCTTCGCCCACTCATCATCATTCACTTCGTGGATATGGCGTGATTGTTTTTTTCCTGCGGCGATTTCTTCTTCCTTACGGAGTTCTTCGCATGCACGCGGCACTACGCTTCTAACAATAATTTCGTTGCAATCTGTCTTGCACGCTCTGTTGACAGCTGCGGAAGTCCATCGGAAAAAGCGGGAAGGCGGTGGTTGCTCAATAACGTCTGCTGTCGGGCTAGTTCGTGCATGGCTGGGAAGGAATTCATAGACGCAGAACGAAGAACGAAGACGAAGAAGGGACATGGACAAGCGCTTAAGCACAGATGTCTGGTCTACACAAAAGTTCAGAAGGTTATTATTTGCTGTTATTTCCTTTTCTCTCTCTCTCGCTAAGCAACAAGCCTCGTCTCGATCTTTACTACTTTCACAAGATAAAATTATATGACGACACCGAAGAAAATACGCTAGTTACGCTTGACCAGTGAACGCGCGTGTGTAAATACGTGTACACGCTTAGATAGGAGACTATCCGTGTAGTTTATGAGCATTCGCGCCATACAGTCAGCGGCTGAAAGGATGTAAATAATTTAGCGCTATTAACATGATGTCAGGTTCCGTTTATGCACAGAACCAGTATTCCATAAATATTTTTTCCGCTAAAAGAATTTATGCGGGAACGTTTGGACGAATCTTCATGCTGGATATATTAGTGAAGTCGGCCGACCAGTAGGAAAAAACATTTACGAAAGAGAAGTACTGTGAATTCAGACCATGACGTTCATGGTATGTGTTATGAAGTTTCAAGATTTTGATAACGTTGAACTGCTCAACGAACTGGTCATCCAATCTGCGTCAATCTTTTTAACGCATTAGCGTTAAAGAGCTCGTTTCGCTGAAATGCATGAGTCGGCGTCGGCGTCGTTTATTGAGAGCAAAAAAATCATCACCTTGTCCGTGACTGAAAAATCGCGAAAGATTCAAATAAAATAAATAATAAAGAGTTTCGGGTCCGAGTGAGGTTCGAGCCCAGGCCGTCTGCGTGGCAAACAGGTGTTCTGCCACAGAGCCACAATATTTGTTGAAACTACTTTGGAAAAAAAAAAACACATTATGAATGTCATGTAGTGGAAGGAGTTTCCTTAACGCATCATGTATTGCGTGGCAGAAGCGTAGAATTGCGCCAGGCGTCAAAACATGTGAATTGAGCAAAGAGTGGGTGTTTTAAAGCCCCACCCATCACAAAGAAGCGCTCACACATATTTCATCAGCAGCAGCGGCAGAAGCACCAACAAAGGGAACAGCTGCGTAGGTTCGCGTTTTGCCCCTAAGAACACGTAGTGGGCCCTTCGCGGATTAGCAAAATGAATAATTATGGTGTAGCGAGCATTTAACAACTGTGCTTGCAATAGGCATTCAATGATACTTTGAAACAGACAATGTTACGTGCCCAGTAGTTCGTTTCCTAACGGCATGGTTGAGGCATGCACCCAGAACCGAAGCAGGCTCAGAGGGCGTTGCGCACGAGTCCCGATTTAGTTATCGCAATCTACTCTTGAAGGCGAAGCTCAAGCGTCCTCCATTTCTTTCTTTATTTCTGTATTCACTCCCCCTTCAGTACACCTTCTCACTGCGGTCGATCACGTGACGTCGTTCCCTTCTCCTCTCGCGAGGCCCCTCCTTTCCCCCTGATCACGCGACTTATTTTGTCGCGCAATATACATCATTTCCTTAACATACGAGGATGTGAAAGCTACATAGGAACGTAATAATAATAATAATGATAATAAACACAAAATCTTAATAACTTCTTTTTTGCCTAAAACTACTATGTTAGTATGAGCGACGCCGTAGTGAAGGGCTCAGAAAATTTCCACCCCCTGAGGTTCCTAACCTGCCTCGGTGAAACGTGCACACGGGTTTATGGTAACGCGCCTCTATGAAAACGCGCCTGCAGTGACAGGGATCCAATCCCGCTTGATAAGGATCGTGCAAGAGGTTACGCTGTTGGAACCATTTATGCAGCTGCAATACTAGGTGTATGATTCAATACAGAACCTCAAATCCTGCTCTGGCAATCACTTAAAAGTTGCTTATGTATCTCGCTGTGAACAAATTAATGATGCGCGGAGTCCACAGTGTAAATAAGCCACGCGTTCACGGCATGCGTTTTTAAATTAAACTTCCTAATTCTCATAACTATAAAACAAAATGTGGGATTTCAAGGTGAGTACTATTACATATCACAGAACGAATTCGAAGGGAGGCAGAATGTAGCGCAATTGACGTCATTCTCGAAATTTCGTAATTGTTTAATTCATTCATTCATCAACCTTCCATGCATGAAATACATTACATCATAATGTGGCATGGGTCAATTGCCATTTTCAATGCGAACAGCACAACGTTGACTCGATGATATTCTGCCAGCGTTGTCATGGTGCACGAAGCATTCCAATGCGTTGACTTGCACGAAGGAAATTCTTGAGCGTTGTCGTGGAAAACGCCGCAAACTTTGTTGCTTCCTTGCTTGTTTTGAAGTTTAACATTCCAAGATACGGGAGCCCTTCACCAACTTCGATATCAGAGGCAACGGACGTTTGGTGCGCGCGTGTTTGACTTTCCACGTTTCTATACTTTTTTTTTCACTCTTTCTATTGCGTTCCCCAATGCTGCCTTCGAACTTTCCTCGTTCCACCATGTATGGAATTCCACCATGTGAACCATGTTGCACCATGTGATCCATGAAAGAATCATGTGAGGGGGTGTGTGTGGGGGAAGTGGAAGCAGGAAGACGATGGGCCCTCGGGCCTCTCTAGATGGCCGGACACTTCTGTGCTTCGGCGATCCCTCTGGCCCAGCCCACTGTCCGGAGCTGTAACTCCGGTTGCGAGCTGCGCAGAGCAGCCTCCCATCGCTCCTGGTGTTCTGACCCTTGCCACGGGGGCTTGGGTTTGTTTGGTTAATTCACAAAGACGTGATTGAAGTCGGCTCTTGTGCTACGACACAGGTTGCAGTGAGGAGAGGTTTCGCCATGTGTAATAAGGGAGAGAAGAAAAGGAGTCGTGACTGTGGCCGTTTGAAGTCTGCGCCACAAAACCTGGTCACTTCTGGAAAGAGATTTATGCGGTGGGGGGATACGTTAGGCGGGAATTTCGATAAAACAGCGTTATATCGTGGTAGCTGAGGAGTCGATCCCTGGCACCGCGAAGCGAAGGCAGGTCGCTGTGAGCCCGGTCGACGAGTGCTCGGGCTTGGGTGTGAGCGGCCTGTGTTGCCCGGGTGTCCACTGTGCGCACGGACCCAGAGGAGAGTGATGAGACGATCAGGCGGAGGAGATAACTCAAGGATTCTAGCAGCCGGTGAGTGGATTTTGAAAGTGGCGTAATTACGAATTGCAGTTTTAGAATCAGAGAAAATATACTCGGCGGAGGAGTGAACAATTGCTAAGGCAATTGCCGCCTCTACTGCTTCCAGGGATTCTGTCGAATTTGGAATGGACGCACTAGGGATAAGGTTTTGAAATCCGTCTACAACGGCTATTGTGAAAGCTGGACGATCTGCATATTCGGCCGCGTCTACGTATACTGCTGGAGAATTAGGAGGGAAGCGCTTGTGAAGAGCCTTAGCTCTAGCTTCCCGTCTCGCTCGATTATGTTCTGGGTGAGTGTTTTTGGGGAGTGGCGGGATGCATAGGTTGTTGCTAACAGCGACTGGAAGTGTGTGCGTGGCCGTGGTATGACCAGGAACGATGATTCCAAGTCGGCGCAGGAGTACCTGACCCGTTTCTGTAAGCGATAGCCTTTGATATTGACTGAAGAGATGCGCCTCTACGAGCTCTCCCAGAGTGTTGTGCACTCCTAGTTGAAGTAATTTATCCGTGGCTGTTGATTTAGGGAGATGGAGCGGTTTTATAGGCAGTGCGGATGAGTCTGTTGAGTTGCTCGGTCTCCGTGGGTGTGAGATAGAGGTAGGGGATGGAATAGGTGATTCTGCATAGGCAAAAGGCCTGAATGTGGCGACGTGTGTCTGCTTCCCTCATGCCGCGATGCCAATTGGAAATGCGTTTAATTAAGGAAGCTGCATTATGAACCGAAGAGCGAATTAACTTAATGGTCTCTGCGTTGGAGCTATTGTCGGAAATATTAAGACCTAAAATTTTGATTTTATTAACCCTGCGAATGGGGGGTGTCATCTAGTATGACTTGAATGTTAAAGGTATCCCGCTTTTCAAAGTCAATAATTAGGAGTTCCGATTTAGCCGCCGAGAAGGTGAGCCCAATACTATTGGCGTGCTTAACAACAGTGTCAGCGGCCAACTGTAGCTTCGATTCGATTTCGCCATGGTTGCCGGCATTGACCCAGATCGTGATGTCATCCGCGTACAAGGAGTGATTGACGGAAGGAAGTTTGGCAAGTTTCCGAGCTAGCGGAATGAGAGTAACGTTAAAAAGAAACGGGGACAAAACCGCTCCCTACTGCGTTCCCTTGCTTCCTAGCGTGAAGGGACCGGTTTTGAATGTGCCTAATTGCAGGCGGACGGACCTGTTGCTGAGAAAGGCAGTGACATACTTGTGCGTGCGAGAGCCTACGTTTAGTTCGCTAAGAGACTGTAGAATGGAGAAGTGAGAAACATTATCAAAGGCCTTGGTCAGGTCTAATGCGAGGATGGCTCTGGTGATGTGTGGGAAAGTTGGATTGAGCACATCCTCCTTAAGCTGTAACATGACATCCTGAGTTGAGAGTTCCGCTCGGAAGCCATACATGGTGGAGGGAAAGAGTTTTTCTTTCTCCATGTAGCGGTTAAGGCGATTTAGGATTACATGCTCCATCAGTTTTCCTGTACATGAGGTAAGAGAAATCGGTCTCATATTCTTAAGGTCTAACGGCTTATTATTTTTGGGGATGAAAGTCACCTTAGCTGATTTCCATTCCTGGGGCAGCGTGCCCTGCTCCCATTGTTGATTCATGTAATTGGTAAGAGCGGCCAATGATTGGGAGTTTAAATTTCGGAGTGTTTTGTTTGTAATTCCATCTAGTCCTGGAGCGGATGTGGTTCGCAGTTTGCTTAGTGCAGCCCACACTTCCGCCTCTGCAATCGGTGCATCCAAGTCTGGATTGGGAGCTCCTGTATAGGTAGGTAACAATTCTCGCTTTAGGTCAGGGAAATACGTGGTTTTAAGAGCAGCTTCAAGGTCTTGCCCTTGTTTCTCTAGGAAAACACTTCAGTTGGTACAGGTTACGTCGACTTGGTCTCGACTGTCGTGCGTTCACATCCATGCAACAATGAAATGTGCCAATGTGCAATGAGAAGTGACCCCCATGGAAGATCAGTTTGCTCTATCAGAAACGGTTGATCTCTGACAAACCCACGATCACGAGGGCACCAATTACTGGATAACTGCGCATATAACTACTCCCAAAACTTTGAGGGTCCCATTTCTATACACTCGCCAGCGCGTGAACTTTCTCTTACAACGCCACCGCCACCGTTGCCGAAATGTGTGACTCATAATAAACTGCGCTTAAAAGGCGTTGTATTGCACCTAACGAGTACAACTGGTGTAGTATACACCGCACTTGAGGCTCAGAATACGAATCTCACTGTTACAACATTCCTGCGTCGTTATTTCGGTGTATCCGATATACCTTTGTCCTTTACTAGCAGCTGTCGTGTAGTCTGGCACTGTGGATCAGTGCAAAAGAGTAGCTACCTGGGCTGGTTGGTATTGCATTTTGAAAAGAAATATAGTTTCTTAGTGCGCAGAACGTTTTAGAAAGGAGTCAGATAGGAAAGAGCGCACACTTACAACCACTTTATTGCACAGGTTGGCGGGTAATATATATACAATCAAGAGGGCGAGGGTATGACACACAGAAAAAAAGGGGGGGGGAATTAATGGCGCATGCGCCAGTACATCTTATTGAAACTTGATTTACATTCTAACTTAAAAGATACTTGTACTCATTGTCCAACATGGTTAACAGACGGGGCACTTACACACCCAGTTCAGGCCTTGCGTATCAAGAAAGCTTCAATTGTGGGTGCACCCCGATGTTTGATGAATGCCGTGTAATGGCGAGATATAGGGACAAGAGGGCACGTGAAGTACATGAAGCTTTCTTGATACGCAAGGCCGGAACTGAGTGTGTAAGTGCCCCGTCTGTTAACCTGTTGGACAATGAGTACAAGTATCTTTTAATTTAGAATGTAAATCAAGTTTGAATAAGATGTACTGGCGCATGCGCCATTAATTCCCCCCCCCCCCCCTTTTTTTCTGTGTGTCATACTCTCGCCCTCTTGATTGTATATATATTCCCGCCAACCTGTGCAATAAAGTGGTTGTAAGTGTGCGCTCTTTCCGATCTGACTCCTTTCTAAAACGTTCTGCGCACTAAGAAACTATATTTCTTTTCAAAAAAGTGGATCAGTGGCTAAGGTTCTCGGCCGCCGACCCGAAGGTCGCGGGTTCTATTCCGGCGGCGGCGGTCGCATTTCGGTGGAGGCGAATTGGTAGAGGCCCGTGTACTGTGCGATGTCAGTGCACGTTAAAGATCACCGGATGGTCGAAATTTCCGGAGCCCTCCACTACGGCGTCCCTCATAATCATATCGTGGTTTTGGGACGTAGAACACCAGATATCATTATTAGAGAGTTTTAGTTTGGCATTTTTACGCTCCGCTCAGCAGCTAAGCGGTGCGGGAACGCGAGTGCGCATACGCATTCCGCTACGGCCGTAAGCGGGTTAGCGGTGCGAGGCCCACGCTCCGCTTACGGACTGCCTAAGCGGAGCGCGGAGCGTCGCTGCTGTTTTTGCACGCGGAAGGGGGACAAAGCGCCCGCCTTCTCTCGTGCGTGCAGCGACATGGCTCACTTCAAGATGGCTATTATCAAGTCAGTGCTTAATTCTCTGTAAATAAAATATACACCGCCAGCATATTTAAAGCGCACTTCTAAATACTTCGTGAACAAATAAATTTATACGTTCTCATTTGGGTTTGTAAATGCGACTAAATGTTTTTCTCTTTTTCTTTAGCGATGCTGAACATCACGAGAGGGCGCCGTAACTGCTAAGGATCCGCTACGCTAGTCCCGCTGCCGACAACGCACAACTAAAACGAGAAAATCATCCGCCGATCCACAGCGGCTTAGCGCCAACTCGGAGCGGAGCGGGCCGTAAAAACGCCAAACCAAAACTCTCTATTAATATTAGCATCTGTCGTGTATACATGTCACACGGCTCGCGGTTCAATGACGTCACTAGTGTGTGCATTTGTGCGTGTGTGCGTGCCTGACGTCAGATCAGAACTTGAATTGTCTACCCCCCCCCCCCCCCCCCCCCAGTGTTTGTAGTGCTAGCTAAATAAATACAATTGGCATTCAGCAACATAAAGACTTTGCGGGCAATGTGCTTCACTGGTTTTGCTATCCTGTCTTTTATACGGGTAAATTATTTCCAGATTATGGTTAATCTTCTAACCGCGCAAAAATACGACCAAAGAAGGTGCTGTATTTACTCGACTGTAACGCGACCTCGATTGCAACGCGATGGGTGGCTTCTCATTGCGTCCAGGAAGCAAAAATAGAATTTCGCTATCATATTGTAACTCAAGTGTCGACATTGCAGAGCAACAATCTCACAAAAAAAAATTCA
Organism: Rhipicephalus appendiculatus; assembly: GCA_030522465.1. Lineage (NCBI taxonomy): Eukaryota > Metazoa > Arthropoda > Arachnida > Ixodida > Ixodidae > Rhipicephalus > Rhipicephalus appendiculatus. Next base: position 16,132 of record JALIZH010027874.1, read on the forward strand.
CGTTACGTTCGAGTATATACGGTACTATACGACACAGAGCGTGTCGTGTGATGCCGCGTACTGGAAGTATACCTCGTACTTTAGCGCAGTAAACATGCACTACAATGCATGGCAGTTTTCTCACTTGGGCCTTGGTCAAGTTGGCATACTCATCTTCCATGGAGGAACAACTGTGGTATTCACCTAATGATACTGCTAAGGCACTAGTCTTTGGGTTGCGCAGTTGAAAATGAAGAAGACAGGAAGGGGGGACAGGGGGGGGGGGGGGGAGGTGCTTTACTGTCATCGAGCTCTATGGGGGGGCAGTGATTGACAGTGTCGCCGTTTATCGGACGCGCCACTCTAGCGCGCTTGGTATGATAACGCCGGCGCGTTCCTAATATGTTTAGCTGTCGGCGCTCTGCAAAAACACCACGTAGAAGCCGTGTCGAACGTTTGTGTGAATACTTTCGAAACCAGGGAATTTTTACAGTCGAAATAGCACTCTTGTACTAAAAGAAAGCACAGAGTTGTTTACTAGGGCTATCCTTCTACTGTATAGACCTTATGCGAAATTGCTGCCATCTGTCGGAGGTTTGGCGAAGCTACCAATTCGGAGCCATGTTGGAGGCTAGTGTCCGAATCGTATTGCTGTCGCTGCTATAGCTTCTTGCTTGTATCTGCTTTGAGAGTGGGCAATCGGGGCACAAAAACATCAGATGAGTGTCTAACGGCCTGTACACGTTACCGGCAATTTCCTATAGGTTGTCAATGTTTACGTTTAAAGGACTGCTTCACAACGAGAAGAAAGTACAACTTTGTCACCGAGTCACGTGTAAGCCGGTCGTCGTTGAGAATGAAGCCATGCGCTAGGTTATAAGTTTTGTCTTTGTGTTTTAAGTGTAGCGAATAAAGAGTTGCTAACTATCTGAATATCATGAGTGTAGTGTAGGATGGTTTGTAGGAGGCATCAGCGTGCGACACGGCGAGACACAGCGATGACGGTAAAAAAGTGCTGCTGATCCATTTCAAAGTATATTTCATCAGGGACAGTCTACGTCGGCCAGATGTTAAGGGAATTTAATATTAAATAAGACTTTGTCCTCTTTTTTATCTTTTTTGAAACAAAAAAAATATTTTGCTGCTGTAGTCACCGTCGTATGTATATAATTATCGCACGATTAAAATGTAAAGAATTCTTCCTCTCACGCACGTGAGAACTGAACACGAAAAGGATTAGTTGCTCCAAGAAGTAGGTGCTTATTAGTTGGTATTTTATTGAATATCCGTTCGACATATGCTCATAAATATCACGATTCGCGAAGAATATTCGCGCTCCCATCGTCGCTTTCGGGGCCTACTGAAGCCTTATAATTTCAACCCGTTCCAGCAAGACAGTTTTGTGTCGCCGACTGTACGCAGGCGAAACTACCTCAGTGCGTAACCAACGGTAGAGCACCCACACGGTCTAATGTAACACATCGGCCGGAACAGCCTTTCTTCAGATTTTCATACGAAAAGTGACACTCACAAGCATCTGTAAACTTTTTTTTTTTAACTGACAGTGTTGGATGTGGGATTTTTCCGAGGGGGGATCAGCTTCTGTGAGAACGTGATATGTGCTCTTGTTCGGGTATAAATAAAAAAAAGAAGCAAGGGGGGTACGGTACGGCCATCCGGGCCGCCCGTCTGAATTTATTGGCAGTGATAGCACATGCAATGCTTCAAATATACGCGAAGTAAGACAATACGAGCGCTAAGCTTTCCCCCAAGCGCTACCTTGTTATACTCCCCAATCGAAAACAAACTACAAACACGCTCTAGCCAATGGCGTGACCAGGGGTGGCACACCGCGCCCGTGCCCCTCACCCCTCCTCCCGAAATTTGTTTTTGTGCCATGGAATACAGAGCACAAAATGACACTCGACCACACTGACCTGCCCGGACCCCGGACCCCACGTCGGATCAAATG
>JALIZH010027875.1:0-46195 GCA_030522465.1 Rhipicephalus appendiculatus
CTGAGCCGCTGTCGTTGGCGGAGCTTTCGGACCGAGCCTCGAAAATGCGGCTGTTTCGTCATCCGGCGCCGAATAGTCAGAGGACTTCACTGTGCTGCCACAAACCGACGTAAACGCAATATCGGAGCTCTGCGCGTTTAAAAGCTTATGCGGACGGCAACTGAATGTGGTGCACTGCTTGGCAAAGCCGAACTGCTGTTCGTGCCTTTCACATTTGAAGTAGGCGTTCTAGAAAAGTATTCATTGCAGAGAAGATGAGACTCTCAAACTTCTAAGATAACATTGAACAGCAATACGTCTCCATTCTATTTCCCACTGCGCTTATAAACACGCGCCAGGTATCGAAACGACGTTGTCTCTGCGTGACCTGTGCGACGCCGTGCTGCATTCCTCGACTAATTTCTTTAGCCCTACAAGGTAAAAAATGATCGAGTAAAAATGTAGTCTTTTTGTCTCACAAAAATAATCGTCATCCGGCTTGCTTGCGCTTCCTTTCTTGAAAACTCGGCGCTGGCCACTTTCCTACCAAGAATGCTATGTAGCGCTGATAACGCGCATGTCGTTCGTGACCTGTAACTAAAGAAGCGTAAAGAAACATCATAAAGAAGCGTTTGTAGGCATCACCCTCGAACAGGTCAATGTGGGGGGGACCACGCACTTGTGACGTTGAATTAAACGTGGCCATCCAAGTACCCCGGCAAGCAAGCAGCGTCCGGCTTCAACGACATTACAGACATCGAACGCCAGCCACTTTAACACCATCAGCGACGGACAACTTTTCTTGCCAATGAAGGGAAAGCTACAGGGGCGGTGCTTCTGCACATGTACTACTTCACGATGCGTTCTGTACCACTGTTGAAAGTGATGGCGGTGGGCGATCAGCATTTCATATTGACGCAGCTTGGCGTTCGAAGTACACGTAAAAGGCGCGGCTTTCTCACGGGTTCAAGAACGCGAAGTCACAATGAATAAATTAAAACTAATACGAATACCTTACTGGTGTGAGCGGCGTCCTGTGTCAAAGAGCTACATGAGAAAAATGATCTCACGCAGAAAACAAGGACATAATTGCAGGACTACATTCATTAGCGGTAGGATACGCGCGATATGGCTCTGTAGCCTTCACTGCATTACCAAGAAAAGTTGTCCGCGACTATAGCCGCGTCTACACAAGTGGCATGAAGCCATGTTGACCGAACTAATGCCCGCACCTTTATTTGAAGGCTCCTTCTCTAGAAAGCATGGCGCGTAGCTAGTCGTTGCTCAACGATAAACATTGCTTGCTCAACGATAAACATTGCTGTTTGTCGTTGTGCAAGCAATAAATGACTATTTATACTTTCCTGGAATCTTGAACAGGGAAAACAATGTTGTTACAGTTAATAAATTTTGCCATCAGGTACTGCAATAGACGTAGACTATGGCAATCATACTTAACTCTAGGTTGGCAACATACTAAGTGTGAGTGGTTGCGCGAGTGGTCCGAGGCTTTATAGAGACGCACAGCGCAGCGAGAAGCTTTATCTTAACTTCCATCGAAATATGCGCATCAGAGTTAATGATCTAGTACACAGCGAAAGTTTTCTTGACAACATAGCAAAATATGCAACTCGCAGTTTTCAATGATCCGCATCACAACGTGTCCTCGGCTAAATGCTGATTGAATAAACGTTCTTTTGTTGTCCGCCATCAACGCGTCCTGTTTGTCTGCGCGCGGGTTCGTTCAGCGTCTCACATGGTGTAAGAAGACCCGACGAAGTAGGCCTAGATTTATTGGCCTAACCAGAAGCCTTCGCCTGACAGCTACGCACCCGTGCAGCCTTGCCATGGCTACAGCAACGATAGGAACTGTCATGTCCTTGCTCCCAGCACCGAAGTACCTGGATACGACGCAAGATATTTGGGTAGCGCGGAAACTTTGGGAGAGCGACTACAAGCTCTGCGCCACCGCGACTGGACTATCCGGTAAGCCTAAAGTAGTTCAAGCGGCAACATTTCTCATCATAATTGAAGAAGAGGGACAGAGGATTTACCACACGTTTAACTTTGAAGACGAAGCGGACCGTAAAGTTGTACAAAACCTTTTAAAAAATTTGATCAACATTGCAAGCTTGTCGTCAACCTCGCGTACCACGACTTTGTTTTTCGGCATGAGAGATCAAAAGCCGGGAGAGCGTTTCGATGAATGGCTCACAGAACTCCGAACGCTGGTTCGCAACTGCCAGTATGGGCAACTTGAAGAAAGAATGTTGAACAGTCGCATCATACAAGGCATAAAAGACAAGCGTCTACAAAGTCAATTGATCAATGACAACCCAGATTTCCACAAGCTCGTCGAAATTTGTCGCACGAGAGAAAGAAGCAAGGAGCGAATTGCAGAGATACAAAGAACGACCCAAGGAAGTCGAGGCAACGCTGACAAACGCCCGGAATGCCCCGAAGAAGTCAACCTTGTTCAAAACGACAAAACATATGCACGAAATGTGGATACGCGTTCCATAAGAATCAAGGCTGCCCGGCAGAAGGCAAGAAATGCAAGCAGTGCGGGAAACGCCACCACTTTGCGAGCGTCTGCCGGTCAAGGAAGCCTAGAAAGAGAAACGCAGCTCAGACGAAGGCTAGAAAAGTTCATAGCCTGGAATGCGAAGAAAGCTAATTTCTTCATGCTGTCTCGTCGACCAACACGCAAACGAGTGGAGTTTGGAAGGCCGCGATTGAGATTGAGGGCAAGCCAGGGCTCTGCAACTTAGACACCGTAGCGAACTGTTCAGTGATTTCGCTCAAGCAACTGAAAGCAGTTACAAGCGTTATGCAGCTCAATGCGGAACAAACGCTGTCGATCTGCACAAAGAACAGTTGACGGCGATATGTGCAATTCTTTTGCAGTTTACCACGTAGCTGCACGAGAGCATATTACGAGCAAAGGCAGGATGTTAAAGCGCCCCTCACCAGGTCGCATAACAAATTTAAGTTAGACACTAAAAGTTGTTGTGTGCCCGATGATGAGCATTATGCCACAAGAATTTTCTCTATCTGTTCATTACGAGCTCAGAAAACCACAATTATGAAGCTGTGCGAAACCATGATGCGAGAAGGTGAGGTTGAAAACCTTGCCACTCACCCAAAGTAGCCTTCGCAAGCCGATTCCCTTCCCTGTAATGAACCGAATTGAAAACTACTGCTCGCATAATGCACTTCATTGGGTACACAACTTCCAGTGCCTAAAATTTATGTGACCTGGTGAGAAGCCTTTTAACGTGGCCCGCAAGAGGATTGCGTGCGATGCATGCCCAGGGGTGACAAACGCTAACGTAAAGCTTTGCGTACGCTATTCTAAAACTCCCTGATAACTGTCGTGGACTTCTTTCAGAGGGTGAACGAAATACGAGGTCAGCTTGCTTTGCAGAACGCTGCACGACAGAGCTTTTCTGGCCGACACTTCAATGACGCCAGCACGCGTCGAGCCAAACACCCATGCAATAAAGAAGCGTTCGTAGGCATTGTCCTCGAACTGGTCAATGTAGGGGGACCACGCACTTGTGTCGCTAAAATTCAAAGTACGTGGCCATCAAGGTACCCCGGCAAACAGCGTCCGGCTTCAACGACATTACAGATATCGAACGCCGGCCGCTTCTGACACCATGTGCGATTCACAATGCTGACAGACGCTAGCCGCGTCTACAAAAGTGACATGGAGCCACGTTGACCAAACAAATTCTCGCACCTTTATTCGAATGCACCATCTGTAAAAAGCACGGCGCGTAGTTTTTCGTTGTACAACGACAAGCATTGTTGTTTGTCGTTGTTCAAGCAATTGACGACTATCTACACCTTCCTGGATTCCTGCACAGGGAAACAACGCTGTTACATTTAATCAATTTTGCCATCAGGTATTGCAATAAACGTAGACTATGGCAAGCATACTTAATTCTATGCTGGTCCGATGATTTAGAGACGCACAGCCTAGCGAGAACCTTTAGCTTAACTTGCATCGAAATCTGTGCATCATGCTTAATAATCAAGTCCACATAGAAAGTTTGCTTGGCAACATAGCAGAATTATACAACTCGCAGTTTTCAATGATCCGCGTCACAACGCGTAACAAAGCCATTGCAAGATTTTAAACTGGTTGGCTACACTTTGAACTGTGTAAATTCACTTAAACTGCAGCTTTTATTCAAGATAAGCCTCAGCGCTCGCATCTTCGATGTCATAGCCACGCGCAGTAGCAGCGCCCTTCACCTAAAGACAAGATCAGGCCAATCGGTATCTTACCTTGCACGCTGCGGCGGAACCCGACGAGGAAGAGTCGCGGCCACCCAAGTGGACGACAGCGGGCGAAGAACCAGCACAGACACAGCCTGGCCAAGGAGGAAGAGCTCCCGGCAAGCCAACGCGGCAGCACGCGCCCTACGGCCGCTCGTGATGAACTGCAACCCATTAAAGGAAGACGAAATTCCGGGTCATTACATGACTTCTACAATTGTAGCTTATTCCCAATCTCTCTCCTCTAGGCATCCCTCCAGCGGCTTTTACACCCCCCATTGCACATGCGTGTCCCCTCCCCCCCTCTCTCCTCTCCTAGGCTCCCCCCCTCTCACCTCGCAACGCCGACGCAGGCAGCGTCTGCTAGCAAGTTTCTTGATTGAAAAATTAGGCAGATCCCAAGTACCATGGGAATCGATCTTATGCGAAGCATCCGGAGCTAAGGTGACCGGGTTGTAATTTTTTTATTGAGCGAAACGATATGAAATGACGCTAAAGATATGTACAAATGTTGCACGCACAGACATGTTGAACAGTCGCATATATTTCATAGAGCCAGTTGTTTACAGTTGTGTAACGATGCCAACAGAAACATGGGTATTGCCAACACCAGAAGCCGTAAGCTGATATGTAGAGCTTGTGCTTGCAAGGATGGTAGCCCTGGATAGTGCTACTTAAACCAACTACAGTGGATGGCGCTTAATTATACAATTGACGTTAACCCAACATTACTCCTTCATCACAGTAGTACGTATGTAATGTTTATAAAATTAGATAGCCAGCACTGCAACAGGGTGTTCTGCCAAAGCAATTTCGAGACCTGACGTGGCTCTGTGGTAGAATGCTTGATTGCCACGCAGAATGCTTGGGTTCAATTCCTGCTGGGACTCTGATTTCCATTCTTTGTATTCCTGGCGTCAACGCTGCCGATGTGCGTTTTTCTTAACGCTGTCGGCTTTAAATTACCAGTGTCAACGCCACCGATGTCAGTTTCTCTTAACGCTCTCGCATTTAAATTACCATTGCCTGTTCTCGCTGTTCCTGGGTAGATATAAATTGTCTAAGTCCAGTGGCGCATACCCGCATTCCGCGCCTCGTGGTATACGAGTATGAGCCACACGTGTCTGTAGAAATGGGTTTCACGATGTACGCGACGGGCTTTTCACGTTATTCATGTCATGACCAGCCAGACATATTCGTCAATACCTCTTACCCTCCCATACAAATTTTGGTCTACCCCAAGTTAAGGAGGCCATCACGAGAGTACCCAGACGTAGGCGGCTAGGTAGATAGATAGATACGTAGATAGAAACGCAAAAGTGCTTACAGTACGCAAAGAAATGCTTCGCATTTAAAAAACCGACTGCTCGCGCTGCAGACAAGGTCTGTCCAAATAGGTCGCGAAACTTCGAGCGAAAAAGCGGTTCAGAAGCTATTGCCAGCGACATCAGCATGGGGAGTTATGGGAGCTGCGATTACAGCGCGACTATGTTTGGAGGGAACAAACACTAATAACGAGAAATGAAGTTGTATTCAACGGCGAAGCAATCGTTATGTTTTACAAATGACATTTATTTGCCCAACAATATTATGTAGGTGCAATCAGCAAATAATTTATGCCAGTGTTTTATTGTTACAAAAAATCTTTTTCTTAGCGCCCTCTGCGCACGCCATTTATTACTCAGTGCAGCCCTTGCGCTGCATGGAAACGCGCGCTCGTAAAATCCGTCTGTGATGACATACCCCCTCACGTGTTTTAGTGTTCCGCACTTGCTTGCGTTCTCTGAATTATTTTGGTGAATATTTAAGTTGGGCTGTGAGCCAAGTTGTGACATGCGTTGCATCGTTGGTGAACGTCGTGAGTACAGTGTCCAACCGGCAGCGTTATAATACGGATAACATTTAACGTCGAGTGCTTGCCTCGGTACCTGCGGAAACGATGTGCTGTGCAAAGATGCAGTAGCAACACACGTATGCCTGGCGAACCATGTCTACTAGATAAGAAACAAGGGCAACGGTTAGGAGGACTGTGCTCACTGGACTTTCATGCATCAGTATTCCTGGGGCCCGGTTTTCCTTCTTGGACACGCAGTGCCTACGGTTATTCGTGTTATCGGTGAGCAGATCGCTAAGTTATCTATTGCGCTACAACTCGCATACCTGCATTCGCATACGTAACGGTAATTTATCGGAGCATGAGGCAAAACAAAGCACATGTAGTGTCCACAGACTTTTTGTGCTTATTCACTTTGTGCTCATTGTGTGCAGTGTACCTAATATAATTGGGTTATGGTGACCATTGAATAAAACTGAAGTGTCATAATTTTGGCGGGACTCAGCGTCATTTCTTCTTGTAAGAACTGAATAACACAAGCAATGTGAACACTAAAGAACCTACGTATGTGCGAAGTAAATAAGCAACGCTGCAGATATGAAAGGCACACTGCTGCTATCTGTGGAAGATGCCGCGAACGCCGAATAAAAGGAAAAATTGTAGCGCAAAGCAAGACACGGACAAAGAGCACGGGACTGGCGCTCTTTGTCTGTCCGTGTCTTGCTTTGCGCTACAATTTTTCCTTCAGAAGTCATGAACCAACTAGCCCAAGAAAACTTGGGCTTAGCCGAATTTCGCTTAGCCGAATAAAAGTTCTAAGAATAAGTTTCCTAGTGAAACCGAGGCGAATTGAACGGTACACTTAAACATCACTATCTAGTCATGAATCGATATTAGCTTAGCTGGCGTTGACTTGAAGCGCAATCGTGAAGAACTCGCCGGCGATCGCCTTAGCGCGAGTCCTTAGCAATCAGGGGCCTTCGAAAACCAATTTGCGATCAAATTTCGCGCTAGTGCCAACGAAATGACGTCACTTGTTCACCAGCTATTGCGTCACATCCGCTTTATTTTTTGTTCCGCCGGAAGTGTTCCCTCCTCACACAGATGGCGCTAAGCCCCATGAGCAGCTGATAAAATGTCCATTTTCTGAACGCATGGGCTTCTATGGAAGCTTCGCTACCAGTTACATTTACCTGCATTTACCTGCCATCTGCACAACCGTTCACTGGCCACCCCGAATATATAGGCACTGGATCTTGACCTGCAAGGTAGTGCCCGTGGGAGATTTCTTCTGTGCGTTGTTGAACAATAAAAATTCGCAGCGTGCGCGTTAACTAAAAGCGGACTGCGGGTCTCTGTGTCCAATCGGAGTCTTCTGTCGCTCATGGCCCATTAGGAGCAATTGGCATGTTCCAGCAGTAAACACCGGTCCATCACTGCGTGTTTTGCGCCTTCCCCAGGTTTCGCTCCTGCGCAGCGCCGCGATGAGCGCCAGCGTCAACGCCGCCGCAAGTGTAAGCGTTAGCGACCGCTGCTGCGCATCTACACATGGTTCCCTTTAGCGGGGAGAGAGTGTAATCTTTTTATCAATCGCTGGTATTGTGGTCCCATATTCTGTAATGGGTAAGAGCCAAGAATCAAGGTTCAAGGAAGCAAGCAAGGCTTACTATATGCCCCAGACGGCCCGTTATGTGGTCATGAGGCACGGCGTAGTGGGGAGTTTAAATCAGTGTGGAAGAGCACTCACGCATAAAACTAGGGTCAAGAAAGCAGCAAAAAGAGTGAGACAAGCGCAAATTCTGAGCAAAGAAACTAACAGCGCGAAATGATCAAAGACGACGAAGAAACAAAGACCAGGGCACAAGCGCTGACTGCCAAATGAATGTTTATTACATGATAACCAGCCTATTTATACATTCTCTGAAGAACATGCACACATCAAACACTCGAAATCACCATTATAATCTTTCTTTCAGGAAGTGTGTATATTACAAGTGAGGGCGAACTAATACAATTGTCACCTTCTTGACTGATCCAAAACGCCCCTAAAATTTCTCTTTCTTACTTAGATTTTCCTTTACCAATAAATTTTCTTTTTGCAAACTGGGAACACATGCGCACTTCTTGCGATGATCAACTAAATGGATATCATAATTATTTTTGACGTTATTGCCGGGTTGACGAGCACGATCATTAAAACACTGTCCTGTTTGACCAATGTACTTTCCCACAACTCATGGGAATTTGATACACCACATTACTCGTGCAATCAGTGTAACGGATTTTGTGATTAGTGGTGCACGCGGGGGGGTCTGTTTTTTTTTATTTCATGAGCGCACTTATCGAAGACAGCTTCCAAGGGGCATAGAAAATCCAGTTAACGTTGTGCCTGTTTGAAACCTTTTTAAGAATATGAGGCAACTTGTGCAAGTATGGAACTACGTGCACTGGCCTCTTCTGTCTTCCCTCTTTCCTTTGTTGCCAGGTTCTGTTCTTGCTGTATTCAAGATTATTTCGCAGACGGATGTGATGACAGAATGGGGAAGCTTGCTTCGCGTAACTACGCTAGCTGATTCATCAGGCTACGTTCACATTCGTGCTCACATGACTTATTTAATCTTGCCTTAATACACGTGGTGGCTATGCCCCTCTTAATCAGTTTGGTCTGCGCGCTGTCATACGGCAACACGGTTTTCTTTGACCTGGGCTGAGAGGCCCAGCCTATATGCTTACTTAATGAAAAACAGGTTGATGTCAAGAAACCGAATTCGGTTACTGATCGGCAATTCATGCGTGAACTTGAGTCCTCCAGATGACTTTTTGAAAATGTCAAGTATGTTATCGACCTGGTCATGTAAATGGTTCTAATCGCTGTTCTTCATAACAACTTAAGTAGTCGTCTACGTACCTGAACACTTGTGTTACAGGCGTGTTTTAACAACTGACCTGCGATAACATTGTCAAGATAAGCTAAAAATATGTCTCACAACACAGGAGCTATGGCTGAACAATAAAGATTCCGGTTCGCTGAATGAAAAAATTGCTGTCAAACTCGATGGCTGTTGAATGAAGATAAAACTCTAAAAGCGTCAAAAAGTTGTTGCTGCTAAGACCCACAGAATTATGAAAATTCACTCCCCAAAATTCTCCACTCTTTCACGCACGGCTGACATAAGACCAACATGCGGTACAGAATAATACACGTCCTGGATGTCCATTGAAAATGCAGTCCGAACAGTTCCTTGAGCTTCGTTAATTCACAAAATAACTTCGTCAAAATTTCTTACCAGGAAAGGGTCCATAATCGGTAACTTTTTTAGATGAGTCTGTAGAAATTTCTCTAGATGGCACTACCAAGATGCCTTCTGGGACAATATCGACCTTTCCAGAAATTCGTGCGCGCCACCTATTCCGGCCGCGAAGCATTGTGGGGAACCGATGCGCCGGCGTAGTGTCGTCTGCTCGCGGAAACGTTGGCTCACCTCGTTTACAGGGTGCGATATTGAAGGCGTACGAGTGCGTCGTTGCAAGAATATCGCTCGTAATAACCCTGCTTCAAACTGCACTCACCGAAGAGGAACGGCCAGAATGAACATGGATAATAGGCAGCAAATAGTAAGTATTCCTGATTTTTTAATGACACGGGAAAATGCTGACGTACCCGGGAAAAGGCTCATTGAATCGGAAAATTTGTACGGCTTGCACGGCGAGGCCCCAGCCCTTCATTGATCGCGTTTCCTAGTGGCGGAAGCTTTTATTGCGATAGCAATTATATGAACACTCTCGGCTGGTTTTCGCCGTCGGCGTCGCCGTCATGCCCCGTAAATGTATATGTATCCATATATTTATAAAAGCCACAAAGAAAAATAATTCAGAAAAATCTTTCCTGACACGCGGCATCGAACGAGGAACGGCGCTAACCGCTGAGCCACGAAAGCGCACGTCCTTCAACGTTCAAACGGCGAGCTATTTATATACAGCATGTTTTCAGCGTGTTTTCAGCATTGCCAGTGAGATGGCGCAAAGGGCGCCCTCGGTGGGGCTTTAGCTCGGCGCCCCGCTTGTCGCGACGCGCGCGCTCAGGCGCTCCTCTCCCGCGCGTACTTTACCCCGTGGGGGGTAGACGCCCGTTCCTCCTTCCCGCGTCCCACACCACCACAGCGCATGCGCGTCTCCTCACTCTCTCCTCTCCTACGGTCACCCCTTTCTCTCCTCTAGGAATACTCTACTTTACGGAGCGGCGCCCGCGTCCCGCGTCCTACACTTGCCACAGCGCATGCGCGTCCCCTCCCCCCTCTCTCTCCTCTCCTAAGCTCACTCCTTTCTCTCCTCTAGGAATCCTCTACTCTACGGAGCGGCGCGGCCCCCGCGTCCCACACCCCGACAGCGGATGCGCGTCCTCTCCCCCCACGCTCACTCCCTTTCTCTACTCTAGGAATCGTCTACTCTACGGAGCGGCGGCCGCGTCCCACAGCGCATGCGCGTCCTCTCCCCCGCTCTCCTACGCTCAGCCCCTTTCTCTGCTGTAGGAATACTCTACGGAGCGGCGCCCGTGTCCGGACATCCCCTCAGCGCATGCGCGTCCTCTCCCCCTCTCTCCTACGCTCACCCGCTTTCTTTACTCTAGGAATACTCTACTATACGGAGCGGCGTCCCACATCCCCACAGCGCATGCGCGTTCCCTCTCTCTCTCCTCTCCTACGCTTCCCCCCCGTTCTCTCCTCTAGGAATCTCTACGGAGCGGCTCGCGACAGGTGGTGCGACAGCTGCATACTCCGCTGGGGGGCACCACGGTAGTTCCGCGGTATAAAAATGACGGAGCGCCCCTCATTCTCTCTCCTCTGCAGGCGCTGCGATGAGCGCCCGGGCCGCTGCCACGAAACGAGAGCGGCGACGTTGCTCCCGCTCAAGCTAACCATCTCCCCGCTGCTTCGCATCCACACATGGTTCCCTTTAGCGGGAGATGGGGAAGTTTTTTTATAGCGAAAGCTGTTATGAGATCATAACAAGGGTCGTTTCTGCGCCGTAGTTGTCCGCCGCCGCCGCCGCCGGTGTTCGTGACCAATATCCCACGAAATAAGAAAAAAAAAACTAAATAAATAAAAAACACCTATGACCGAATGGGAATCGAACCCGGGTCGTGGCAGTCCAGCACTCTACCACTGAGTTACGCCACTGCTTGAAACTGCGGTGCAAACTGACCCTATGCAGGCTTCATGTCGGGTAAGGAATCGCGTTAGCGTGGGTTGTTAAGCGTTTTATAACAGTAAAGTAAAAACCGGTCGTTCAATGCTCCAACCCATTACAAAAGCCTGAGGCAAAATTCTTCATCGTCGTCAGCCACAGCATCAACAAAGTGCACAGAATGCGTTACAAGAGTGTAGCGGGTACCGAGCTTTTCTGAAGAATGACGAATAATGGTATAGTAGACGCTACCCCACTACACAAAAATTATGATTATTTATATCGTAGTGGGTACCATGCAAGTGCGGTTGTTGTAGTTGCCCCAAGAATGTTTAAAAAATGGCTCTAAAAAGGCCGCTCTCCCAGCTTTCGCTGTGGCTGTGCTGCGAGTTCCGCGCAGGCCTGGCGGTTTTTTCTTTGCTTTCTTTCCATTCCTCAGTAAAAGTCGATAGCTGAGCTCGCGCTCACGGGCAGCGATTTCCTGGTTTCGTTGCCAGTACGCAATCACAATTTAAGTAGCATGTCAATCATGCATACCCGTCCCATGCACTTCGGACCGCTATCGAGCCAGATTGGAATAACTTTTTTTGTTTCAATTATGTTTCGCTCCTTTGCGCTAACGGCAAAAGGAGGGCCTAAGTTCGTTGATTTCAAATTCGAAAGCGCACTTTCTTGGTATCCTGCTCTCAGTTCGCTCAGTAGCCGATCACAGACGATGCATGTGATGCGTGGTGCTCGGGGGGGGTGCAGCGGCTCGAGCCAGACAGAAATCACCAGAAGAAGAAGAAAAAAACCGCTAGCGTTCGGCCACGTATTGGACTAGCTCCACGTTGATATCGTTCTTGTCAACTAGCCATGGCCGCGCACCTTCTGTACCTGCGAAATATCATCACGAAGAAGAAGAAAAAAGAAGAAAGTAAATCCCGTGGTAAGAGCGCTGTTTTTGCTGTAACCTCATTGACAAACAACCGCGACAGAGATCACCGACTGCAACGTCAATGATGAACAGGAACCCATAACGCTTCTAAAAATCTTTAATATATCGGAACACACCGCGCCCGGATGGTACCCTTACAGACGGCACGCATTCCTCTAAGGCAGGGGTCGGCAACCTGCGGCCCACGGACCGCATGCGGCCCGCGTGGCACTATATTATGTGGCCCCTGGCACGAAGTCACCATACCTTCCCCTCCCTTGTCACTCCCTATCTGAAGGCCGACATGGCAGTTTCGATCTCAAAAGGGATTTTTTCTTTGTCACCTATGTTTGTAAATTGTAACCTTGTGACATGGCCCGAAAATAAACGTGATTTCTGTTCCCTCTTTTTACATTATTGTCAATTACAATTCGCCGAATTTTTTCTCCCCCCGCCGTCTTGGCTTGATACAACCTGGTCCTCCGCCTCAAAAGGTTGCCGACCCCTGCTCTAAAGAAACATGCGAACACGCGAAACAAAGCAACACGGCCCATATATTTATGTCATTTATCAGTATATTTCGCTGTCTCTGTCTTTAGTGGAAAATTGTCATATTGTAAAGGTAAACTCTCTAAAATTAAGCCCTCTACGCGACGGTCCTCTGTGGCCCAACGTCAAAAGAGTCGTCCACAGTGGTCACTTAGTCACTAAGGTGCAGCGTTTGATTGCCCACTATGGCGGCCATATTTCTATGGGGTGAATGGCAAGGATGAAGGCGTACTTAATTTAGGTGCGGTAGGAAACCTCAGGCGGTCATAGTTAATCATGAGTGCTCCCCATTATTGCGCACCTCGTAAATTTATTGTCTATGTTTTCGCCAAGTGTTATCCCAGGATATAATTTTTTTATAACGAATTCCTAACACGCAACGCTACATATTCACTAGCAGTAGGGATTGCTCTAATGTGATGACTTGGTCTGTAATAATAGAAATGTCGAGGAAGACTGCCCATTATTACCTATGGCTCACTGCTGAATTTTCAAGGCCAGCGATCCTTCTGTCTCTTTGTCTTTCAGTGTTTACCTACATATTTTTTCCCTCTTTCACTTGAGCATTGGGAATGCATCAAAAGTTCAGAATTAACCCTAGTCCAACTATATAACACGAAAAATTGCATTAGGTGGGCTTGTCGGTTCATACCGAAACTTCAAAACGGGTCAAGGACACCGCACAGAATATAAGCAACAAGACAGTGTGCTGCCCTTATAAATAGAATAAGAAGTGGATATGTCGTCGCTTGTATTCTGAGTCCTGTCTTAGCTCTGTTTTCAGGTTAGACCAGCTTTCCCGCTTTCAAGTACTGCCCATGGCCCTGTTATTTCCTACGCAGAGAACCAAGCTGCCCGAGCCACTGGACTTCCACACAGAGAGGAACCGGGTTCCGACCATCACGTCGGGTGTGGCGCACGCAACCGAGCCACCGAACCCGCCTGGTGCCCATCGGCAACCCAGTGCGACCGCAACTGATACGCCAGCGCGTGGCCGCCGCGGTTCCCGTGCCCAAAGAGCTACAACACTGGATCCACACCGTTTCTTGGCGGCCATGTGATCTACGTGGCCGTCGCCGTGGCCGTGGTTGTCAGCATCTGCGGGGCGGCACTGATCGTGGCCTCCAACACGGGTCGCCAAAAGCCTGTCTGCGACGAAGCCTGCATGCAATACACCACGGTACGTTTTTGAGTGATCGCTTGCCGTCGCAAAAGAGGCATGCGACACTGCAAGGCTGTTCGCTTGTGTAGGCCCTCGGGGCTCATCTGTGTTAGCAGTGTGTTCAAACACGCCGGAAAACATCTGGAGGTGAACGCATAACTTGGCCACAGAGCTTGGCCACACAGCTTGGCCGCTGAGAAATTACCTGTTGCAGAGAAAAATCAACACCATTTAGTGCAGGTCCCGTCTTGCTTGTGTGTGCATATCCAATTAACACGTTCTGTGTTTCGCGGTAAATACGCCGTTAATGTTCATCCGCAGCAGTAATATGCATCTGTCGTAATGTGCAGCAAGAATGGTACCAACTGGCGCGGTTCGCTATCAATAAACTACAGTAACTTTCCTTCCAAATTTAGTGCGTCCTGTCGGACGAACCACCACAAAAGTCCTTCGGGCGCGATTGTTGTAAACACACGATGTTTGGCCGTTTTAGAGACAGGCACTCTGCTAAATTTTCTCGATAACTAAACTACTGCGCAGGCGCAGTGACCGGTGTAATAGCAGTCACTGCTCAGCCAACACAAGCCATTGCAGAGCTAAATCAAGCCAACAATAACCGTGGGCTACCTTGTGGTATGAAAACAAATAGCAACTTTCGTTGCAATTATTCTAGTGGAGAAATTTAGCGCGTCCTGTCGAACGAAGCAAAACAAGTCCATCGGGTGCCGATGTTGTAAACACATAATGTTCGGCCGTTTTACAGACAAGCACTCTGCTCAATTTTGTCGATAACTCGTCTACTGCGCTGTGATCGGTATAATAGCAGTCAGTGCTTAGCTAACATAAGCCATCGCAGACCTAAGCAAGCCAGCAATAACAAGGGCTAACCAGTGGCATGAAAATAAATACCGTAGTTGAACGAAAGTCGCTTATTGAGACACTTGCTTAGAGCACGTTGCCTTGTGAATTGGTCCTTATTTTCGCTCAGAAATCGTCATGCCCTTTACGCATAGAAGCAGGTAGAGACCAAGGATGGTATCAAGAATTAAAAAAAAGACAGAAATTATTTTGTTATGCACTCCACTAATACAGAGCTGTATCCGGTTGGACCTGAATATGGTCAAGAATCCAGCTAATACATGTCATGCCTCACCGCAGGCGCTTCAGAGTGGTCGCAGAAATCGTTGGGACAGAAGCAGCTCCTCTGCCCTGGTTTACTAAAATCCTCCAAACTTAGCCTTGTCGACATCCACGCGAATATTTCTACAACCATGCACCTGTGGTATGCTGCCATTAATTTGTAAACGTAAAATATGTCGATATATTTTTGTTTTAGCTGCACCGGTTCAGCAGTACACGACATCAGAAGCTCTAATATTCGCCCATATAGCGCACAAACGGAATAAGCCCTGAAAGGAAACGACGCGTACACAGCATTGCCACACGGACGCGGCATCGTACAATGTTGCCCAGCACGCCGATCTAGATCTCGTATAGTTTTGTTTAGTATCGCTGGATCTTTTAGCTTAGCAGGTTCCATTGAAGGCGCGTTGACACGAGTGTTGCCCTTGTTATCAATTCGGCGGGCAGTCTACGGTTCTCCTCGAAAGGATCCACTTTTTTTTTCTGTCCCTGTTTTGATGGTCGTGCGTTACCTGGCGATCACAGACCCCGAATGTCTTGTCGCCGACGTCATTCGTGCGTAAAAGGAAGAAAACGCAAAACGTCATTGCGTTTCTACCTTCATTTCGTTTCTTCCGCCATCTTTCGACATTACTAGCTGCACCAGCCAGCGCAACTCTGACAGTCGCCGCGGAAAGTAAGTGAGCCGAAATGCGCATGTAGTGAAGTTTTGTTTATATCGAAATTCTGTGCGCATTTTTTTCGGAGGCAGCGAGGGTCCTTACCCACACCCTCGATACTTCTAAATGTTGGTGTTGTTTTGTTTGTTTTTCGTGTCAAAACAAATAAACATAAGTGCTTGTTCTTGGCTTAAGACGTGTCGCGACAGAGTACGAGCCAACTGAACCAAACCGAAGCTTTACTTCTCTTGCTTGTTTAAATTACGCGACAGCGCGTGAAAAATTAAACGGGTTTACTTTGTGGAACATCCCAAATTTAACTGGCACAATATCTTAACTCATATATACAAACATCTAAGATGCATATCCCATGTTAGTAGTTGTCTTTGCAATAACTGTTGCATGAACACACCGCCTTGACACAATTTGGGTGACATAATCAAATCTCGAAAGTCCATACTTGCGCTTCTGGCAAGATCTAGAAGTAATTGTAACTCATCATGCACTTCACTTTTTAGGACACGACCTTGTCTGCCTAAATGGTGTATAGCTCATCAGTGCTAGCTGTATCATCATCATCAGCCTGACTGCACCCATTGCTAGGCGAAGGGCTCTCCTATGTTTCGCCAATCAACCCGGTCCTGTTGTCACCACGTTATCCCCGCAAACATCTTTATCTCGTCTACCCACGTAACCTTCTGTCTCCACCTTGTGTGTTTAGCTTCTCTTGGACTACAGTCCTGTTACTCTTAATGACCAGCAGTTATCTTGCCTACGTTGTTCATGTCCCTGCCCATGTCCATTCCTTTTTATTGATTTCGACTAAGATGTCCTTCACACCTGCTTTGTTCCCTGCCCCACTCCGCTCTCTATTGTCCCTTAGTGTTACACCGATCACATTCCTTTCCATTGTTAGCTGTATAATGAGAAATAAATAAATGCCATCACAAATAGATTTTGCCAAGCTAGTCATGTTTGGTGATGTGGTAATAAGTCGCAAGATGATTCACAATGGTGCATATTTTATTAGGAAATGAACCTTTAATAGGACTGAGCAGCTGAATCATCTGTAAATACATTTATACTGTACATGACTTGTCAGTGCCTAATAAGCTGTTGAATGATACCGAATGTATGAATACCACGTGAATTAGTCTATTTCGATGAGCTGTGTTTGTAATTGGAGCTTGGCATGCAATTGGCATCATGGTTAATCATCTGTCATAGTTCATTAGGAAATATACCAGTAGGGACATGAGCTGTTGATGAAGTGATTGCCGGTGTCAGATACTAGGGGCACGTGAACATTTGAAAACTTTGAATACCGAAAATGAATAGTGTCTCAAATGCTTAGCAGGAGGGTAACCTTTCCAGGAGCCCTGAACCACCTTTAGGGCTTGGTGAAAAAGACACATCCTACAAACAGCAAGCATTGCTATGAACAGCTCAGCCAAATTTTGTAGTCATGTGTTGCACGTAGCATATGCGAGTGGTATTCAAATTTGCAGTTTTCCCGAGCACCCTCAGTTCATACAGAAGTCTATCCTCGCTTCTGTTGGAGCTATCAGCGGATTATAGATTTGGTCGTTCAGCTGATAGCTGAAATAAATCTAGAGCGGCATTTGGAATCAGATGTGGGCATGAGGTGTCATGAGGTGCCACCACGTGCCAGTGCTGTGCTCTATAGTGTGCTCTGAATGCACATTAGCAACACTAGCACACACAAGCATCACAACTGGGGTGAGCGAGCATGTTTCATAATATACTGACATGGCTTCTTGTCCCTTTGCCCCCTCCCCTCCCCCCACTCCTGTGTAGCTTCTAGCACAAGTCCCTCTAACTCTGCTTGTAGTTGACAGATCTAAATAAATATGATGAAAATTTATTCATGAAGCAATGAACCCCAATGCTGAAGTCATTCTATGATAACATGGAAAAGTGTTTCAGGACCCCTTTAGTTGCCTATTGCTACCATGATGCAAGGTGCTTCACTCAAATTATTGCTTCACTTACTACTAATTGTACCCTAACTGCTGAGATAATTTCAGAAAACCACTTCATGTGCTGTTTATTGCTATGTGAACGTTATTTTACATTACTCATAAGAATAACTGTTCACAATGAGGAACCTATTTGAAAGATGGTATTTGGCATTTGATTTATTTCACTTCTCACGCTGATTCATATTCAACTTTGCTTCAAGACCCGTTCACACACTCCTGTGGGCTATTACAGTGGATGCAGTGAATTGTTCCGGAATATATAAAAGTGCTCAGCCCAATAAGCAAGACATACACATGCATTGCCAAAATTACACATTCATTTTGTTCATTCTGTGTGTGTTTAATCTCCAGTCTAGTTGTGGGGGGGGGGGGCGGTTATGTTTAATTGGTGAGGAGGCCATAGAACTTCAAGGCTGCAGGATTTCCAATTATTGTATCCCTCCCCCCACTTCTACTGTTTGAGCGCTCGTCAAGTAATCAATGTGTTCCACTGCCGTACGGTTTTCAACAATTGAGGGGGGAAACGTATGCTTCCCCCCCCCCAAACGCTGAAGTGTTTGGAAGATATCTATAAGCATTGTCTGCACAGCAAAACATTTCAGTAAGAGCATTTGACGCCGTCAATAAAATGACTGTTTATCGCGATAACTGTTAATTATTATTAATAGCTTGTTATTGTTGCTTGTTGCCTGCATTCATAGTCACCTCGTGGGACA
The DNA here is from genome assembly GCA_030522465.1 of Rhipicephalus appendiculatus. Lineage (NCBI taxonomy): Eukaryota > Metazoa > Arthropoda > Arachnida > Ixodida > Ixodidae > Rhipicephalus > Rhipicephalus appendiculatus. Next base: position 18,433 of record JALIZH010027875.1, read on the forward strand.
AGGCAGTGTCAAACACGACCCCATGCTTTTGGCATTTAAAATCCAGCACCGAATAACGAGTTCTGGGTGGTTCGTATTTGCACTGACCAAGGAGGAAGGAAAACTTGAAAGAGGCTGTTGTGTCACATTTTTCAAGCCGGATACGAGGGCTCCCTTCGCCAGAGTAGCCACGCTTCAACTCGCTTGTATATGCGCCAAGAAGAGCAAGGCAAGCAGGCGATCCCGCGTTCCGCCAGGCCTACACCACTGTTAGCACTGTCATTCCCCTCTTGGAATTACAGCCTTGCAGTGTTGAACGTTGCAACAGCACGGTGTCAAAAGAAAACAGCGAAGCTGTGGCCGCAAGCATCTTCAGAGGAGCTGTCATGTGCTTCCCAAACAACGACTTACGAACAGCATGCTGAATGGAGTCCGCAACCGCACACTGTAGGCCGCCGAAACCTTTTGTCAGCCGCGAAATGTTATGACTGCATAAAACTTCTAATTTGCATCTTTACCCTTCTAGTTCTGCCAACAACACAGTCATGCGGGTAGTAATGAAGGCAACACACAAGACGGTGGCATGACCTTTCTTGCTCATGCCGCCATCTCGTGTGTTTAACAGCCCTTGCAAAATTGTGCGACTTACACCACTCTTTTTACTACGCTGCTCTAACAGTCAAAGCCTCTGAGCTTTCCTTCTTCCATGGCACTGACCAAGCCAAACAAGCTAGTGTTTTACTGCATTCTAGCTGTGATCTTGTGGCACCACATAAGCAAAATGAGATTTCGCCTCAAGCATTACATTGTGAGGTTGCGCAAACATTTGTCATATATATGCGCACTGGCAGTGGCAACTGGAGGAAGCCTCAATTTTCGGTTCCTTACAGCCTAAAGCAAATGGTTCCGTGCAAACAATCTCCTAAGTCACATTTACTGAATATTGAGAGCAATTTATGTGTCAACTAATTTTCGTAATATGTTTATTGGGGTATTTGTGACACACGAGACTGCTTTCTAAAAGCCCTATTAGTTACCATTTTTCTTCTACAAACTCGTGTAGCTTGAGTTGTCGCTAAAATACACCTTGTTTTGGAGGATATTTACACAGCGTAGATGCAGAAAACTTCATTTTATAAAAAAACATGCAAAGCTCAAAGAAACCATATTTGAACCCTGATGTCGTTGATGGCCATATTTTTCAGCGCCATTCAGAGTGTGAGGTGTTAAATACTACTGTTATCCTGTTGGTTTTACTGATGCTTTACGAGCATTGCTAAACCGCGTTCCCTTTTTTTGGCTTTGACAGATATGGCGTCCAATCACGTCGGTGTTCTTCTACCCCATGGGTTTCCACTACCTGGTCAACCTCTACTTCCTCTACACATGCTCCATACGCCTGGAGACAGGTGAGCAGTTCCCATGTGTTTCATTCCCGGGCCTCCATTTCAAAAAAAATGTTGACTGGCAAGCGATTGTCTATTGCCCACTCTGCTCTGTCACAATATCTTTTACTGAGACTATGGCTATCTAGAGTTCTTCAGTTGACACAACCTATGCGATAAAAGAAATAGAGGGAAGCAGAAGGAATAAGACAGCATATAGATTTGAAGTTGATTGATTCTTAACGTGTCACCTTGAAGTCTAGCGTTCAGTCTTGTCAAGTTCTCTCACTCAATTTCACTTATGTGGTTGCCATAGCAACACTGTGAAGCCCTATAGGGTTGCCTAAGGTCAAAGGAAAAAGTACTGCGACCGTCGAGCCCACAGTCATATTTAGTCCAGTGTGGCAGAAGATGCGACGGCGCAGTGTTGATTTTATGCGGAATAGCGCATGTTTTACAATCACGTGCACTTTTCCAGCCCTAAAGGAAGTATACAATTGTTCTTTGACTAGTTAGACATGAAGTAACTGCAGTTTTTACTTGCCTGCAGTTGCGCGCTCGCATAACGAAAGAAATGCAAATTGCTGCCTGCTTACGTGCTCTGCTTTCGACATTTACGTTCAGGTGCCAATAACCTATTTGTTCACAGAAACGCACTGGACACGTGCATGATGCAATCAAGAATTATTGTAACGTAGGTGAGAGCGCGATGAAAACATGCCAACAACACCGGATTTCTTTTCATTGCCTCGTATGTTGGTAATCCAACATGCTAGAATACCAACATACTAGAACATGGGATGTGCAGGTGTATGGAAAGGTGTAGAACTGCATGCAGCCATACAACAGACGCTCAGTGACCCTTATGAGATTTCTTTTGCGACGTTTCTGGCACAGCTGGCCATATACCAATGCTTTTGGTGCCATATTTCGGTTCAGGAATCTTCCTGAGCAGCTCCTTACTCTGTGTCCTTAAGGCAAACCTTTAAAAACACTTACTACATGAGGGCTGCTCTTTACAAAGCTAATAAAGGAAGACTGAAGCTTGCACCCTAACAACATACGCACTTGCCGTCACGGCCACTAGTTCCGCTATCTAACATTCCCTAGGTTGTAAAGGCACATATCTTCCCCATAAAGTGGACGGATGATGACTGCCGCTGTAGCTCAGTTGGTAGAGCATCGAACAATCGAAGGTCAGGACAACCGAAGAAATGAAACAAACGTTTCATTTCTCCGGTTGTCCTGCCTACAGAGCCATGCTTCAGTTGCCATGCCTACAGAGCCTTCAAGAATTGCACATTCGAAAAGCTGATGTGTCCGTGTAGTTTAACTCAGCAGCTTCATTTAGATGTCATGTCTAAGCCACTCCGCCAACATCGACTCCCATTTAGGTGTGGACTGTATGATGTCAGAAAATGAGGGGCCACTTCTTTGTCATTCACTTTGAAATGATGTGAGGCCACAGCACTCAGCATGCTTTGGCACAGAACGGTAAGAAAGTGTGTTGGCATTTCAGTGTGCCCATAATATATTACTCACATGAAAAAATGCAGTAGCGAACTGTCGACGTACACGTGCAAATGCAAAATGGCAGGTGGCAACCGAAAACATAATTTCCCCGGTCTACCAGAGGTTGGTTTCAGAGTTGGGGAGACTTATCAGACTTGCTGTGCTTTGATGGAGTGCCTACCCATGCCCTTCTGAGTGTTTTTCTTGTTCTGTTTTTTCTTCATGCTACGCAAACCTGATAGTTAACACCATGTACCAAATAGCTTGTGAACAAATCCTGCAGAAATTTGAGTGAAGTAAAATGTGGACAATTTGGAAGTTCATTTGCGTGAGCTTCATTTCAGAAGTCTAGAACGAAATTCAGTCACTGCTATATAGGGTTCTTGAGGTATCGGCCATAAAATAAAATAAGGCAACGAAATGCAGACAGTGAAAGACAAGAATGAAATACAGGTGCTGCATTTCGCGAGCGCCCATGTTTCGTAGTTTTCTTTCACTGATCTGCGTCTTATTACTCTGTATTATTGTTTCTTTGTTTGTTATTTTCATTTACCAGCTTGCCCAGTTCTCAGTTTTGATGCTGCTGAGTTATGCAGCTATGGGAGTGGAGGGGGCCTGGACGTCGCCTTTTCTCCAAACTGCCCCCCTTTGATGGCAGCCATGATGTATTTCAAGCTCCTGCATTCATTTCTAGTGTTAGCAATGTACAAACGCATTGTGCTTCAATTTCAGCTTCTGTCACTTGAAAGAGCAGCTTCCAGAGACACGACTTGATTTATTCATGTTGCCAGATTGTTTTGTGAATCAACTGCAGTTTACAAAATCATAAATACAAATGTTCTGCCCCACGGAATCTGCTCACATTTTGTGAGCTGGCTATGTGACATCAACGGTTTAACATGCCTTGCAAATTGTATTCGCACTGTCACCTTTTGTGGACCTGTAAATGTTTCTAACGAGAAATTAATTAGTGCAGGGCTTTACAACACTAAGGCATCAGTTGAAGGGGATCACGGGGGACACTCATACCCCACCCCACCCTTTGCCCCTTTTTGGTCGTAAACCTTATTGGCTGTCTTTTGTTCTAAATATGTGGTATAATGCCGGAACAACCTTTGCACTAACGCATTTTGATCCGAACAATTACAGATTCATTTTTATTGCGATAGCAGTTATATGGACACTCTCGGCTGATTTTTGCAGCCGCCGTCACCGTCATGTCCCGGATATGTATATGTATTTATATATATAAAAATGCCTAAAGAAAAATAAATCAGCATAAAAAAAATTCCAAAGCACCTAATCGGAGATTTGAACCAGCGACCCCTCGCTCCGCAGCCTGCTGCGCTAGCCAACACAGCCACCCGCCAAGCTTGTGCCGGCGATATAACGGCGAGCTATTCATATGCACCACTTGCCACTCGCGCGGTACGCAGATCTCGGAGCAGCTTGAGCGTGTTTTCTATCACGCAACGCTTTTACAGTTTCTTTCAAATTGAAAAATGCCCTTGAGACGCGCATGAAAAAGTGGCCCCCCATCTGTACCACTCATGATGCAGGAGGAAAAAAAAGAACACCGGGTGCACTTGGCGTCAGACGCCACCGCGTGGCAGGAGACGCAGAGGGCTTATTCCACGTGCCGCAGTTTAAAAGAAAAAGAAATATCAAACAGCGTGGAAAAGTCTAACAGTATCATATAATCAATTCTTGGCCAATCCCCCCTGAGTGGGTATGAGCCATGTCAGAGGCAACTAAAAAACAACAGCGTCCGGTTCCTGCATTGTGGACACTCGCAGCGCGTTGATCAAATACAAACACGTAACAACTATGAGAGTTGTTAGTTCACGCTTGTCCTGTGTGTACCTGTGCGTCCTTTTCGAGTGTCCTTTGTGTTTCGGTGGCGCGCTGCAAGCATCGAGTTGCTTGTCGTTCTTCGTGTGACATTCTAATTTCTTGCTATCGCATTCATTGCTTCGCGCTAGTGGCGAAACTGGCATTTTATTCCTCACTTTGAGTTCCCAGTTAGTCCAGCTTGACCGCTGCCTCATTTGGCAACTGTGTCGCCTCCCGCCTCCTTCTGCCCGAATGGAGAACCTGCACCTCTTCTTGCAAAACAGTACCAGGTGCATAACACTAATTGAGAGATCGAGAGATGAGCATTGCACTTGGTGGTTTCATTGCTGTATGAAGAAATGCGTGTCACGACCACATTAGCCCAGCAACTGCGTGTATTGCATTTCACAGCAATCGTGAGACAGTGCTTGACATTCAGAGTCATCTCGTGAACTGGTTGCCTGCTACCTGAAAAGAACTGAGAAGAATTGAGTAAAATAATGCACTATCTCTAGCTTTAACCCTTTGTAGGTCGTCCTATATTTTTGACATGGTGATATAAAAACCGGCTGTGCTTTATTGATATAAACTAGAAAGAAATAATATGAAACAAATTTCATCAAAATCGAGCCAGTAATTTACTGAAAAAAAGTGGGACATATATGTCCCACTGACTCATGAGAGTGTTTTCAAAAAGTGGGAAAACACTGTCCCACTGCCTCATGAAGGCACCATCTCGCGATTGCATCAACGGCAATTTTGGGATGAAACGGCCGAAGCAAGTGGCTAGAGTATCACTTCTAAAGTTGTGAAGAGAAAAGTTGTGCGGTCCTCATTTCAGCAGGAGAACGCCGCCTGCAGCGGCGTCTCTTGAGCCTTCAAAGCGCTGTGGTATGTTCCTGTAGAGCTCACTTCACCGCACGCATCAACCACCCTTTTTTTGTCCATTTGGCTGTCCTTGCTTTTGCTGTCGAAATTGTCGAGTACAGATGTTATCCCTGAACATGTGCCTACATTTCAAGAGGTATATGATATGAAGAAAAATATTCGCTACGGGATTAGCGGCATAATTTTGCAGGGGATTCATCAGATCAATTTATCGGTCGAGTTATTTTGCGAATTTACAAAAACACGTGATGACTCGGAAGCTAAGATCGCCTCTCTCAAAAACCAGAAAAAGAGGAAATTATGCGGCATTTAGATTGGTAGATTCTATGTATCTCAAGAAGAGGAAAATTCAGAAGCGATAAAAAAAATTGACCGAAATTCAACGCTATTGTAACACTACATCCGCCCTTCGAAAGCGTGGTAAGAAATTTTTTTTCGAGATTACGAAGGCTTAGGTAAGATATGAGTGACTAATACCGGTCTCACACGGGCGTTTGGAAGGCCTTTGAACTGACGGTCTATTGACTCAACTGTCAAGCACGAGCTGTCACACGGGCGATTTCGAAGGCCGTCGAGTCAATAGTCTATCGAGTCAACGGAGCACCCAACCCGTCCGTTGAAATTTCGACGGCTATTGAGCGACGGAAGCGGAAACAGCGCAAACGTGCACTCTCGTTCACAGCGTGCCCAAACCCACGATTAGAAAAAGAAAAATTGCACCATTATGTTTTCAAAGTAGCATGCGTGGGCGTAATAAATTATTTAATAAAGTATTTTTGCCATTTTGAATGTACGAACTGTTCATATTCTCGACAACAGCAACGTGCTGGCTCGCCGTGCTCGTTATCGTTACCGCCTGTTATCGCCAGCCTGTCTCCGCCGCCATATTGCTCGCAGCTTTTTTTTTCCTGTGTAGGTATTTGCTTTTCGCTTCTTTTTTCTTCATCTGCGCGTGTTCATTTTGCTTCGAAGATTTTTATTTATTATTCGCAGTTGTGCACTGCTTTTTTCTTTGCGTGTGTGTGGGGGGGCACTAAATTCTAGGACGTGATTTTTTTTTTCGGTGGAGTTACTGTTTTTGTGTGTGCTTTGTGTGAAATGGCAAACGCGCCGCCGCCAAAAAGGAAAAAAAAACCGCGCCAGCTCTGAAAATGGAAATAAAGATTTGCAGCGCCACACAATTTTTGCGAGAAACACCTGAACCGCTCAACGGCCTTTGAAAACTGCCGTGTAGCAGCGTGACAACTCTATCGAGTCGATGGAGCTGCGGCGTTTCGACGGCCGTCGACTCGAGGGCCTTTCAAAAGTGCCCGTGTGACACAGGTATTAATGTTGCGCTAATTGCAACGGATGGTGTGGGGGAAAATTTTTTCTGTAGACGGAAAAGTGGGACGTATGTGTCCCACTGCCGCACAAAGGGTTAAGGTTAGTGCTAGTGGCCCGTGTACTTAGGTTCAGGCGCACATTAAAGGATTCCAGGTGGTCAAACTTTCTGGAGCCCCCCCGCCCCCCTCCCCCCCCCACTTCAGTTTGCCTCATTATATTGTGGTTTTCCTGCTTAAAACCCCAGAAAAGAATTATTATAGTCAAGTTTTAAAGGGTCCCTGCAACACTTTTTCAGCATGATGATCGTCAGAAAACGCGGGCACTCTGCAGTCGAGGCTCCTGAGGACACACGATCGAAACATTCTAGCGCAGCACGCGGCCTCAAATTTGCAATTGACTTTCAGGGTCAGCTAGAAATCGTTCTCTGTTTCTACAATTCATGTCATATATCCTAATGACCGCGCCACGTACCCAAATTCAAGGGCCATTGGCTGATTTGAGTATCGTGGGCTGCATAGTTACCGTGGCCCCCGCAGGAGGCCGCCATTAACCGGCGCACATGCTCGCGATCACACTGAAAAGCCTACTTCCTTAGCCATGAAGGAAACTTCATAAGCTTTATTGTTTTCACCTATTATTATAGGTGCAAAATCAAGATATAAAGGACGCTCCTATGATGTTCTTGCAACACCTCACAGTGAAATTGACTATCGCACTGTCTGAACATTCCTAGGAAATATTTATCGCTGAAAATGAACCATGGTGTATGCTGTAGGGGCCAGAAATTGAACATGGCTAACTTTAAAACAACCAAAGTATAAAAAGTAACTATACATGGAAATCCAAAGCGCCAAGCTGGTCTAGCGGCGTTGTTTCAGCCCAGAGACTTCGGGACACCGATTTTTATTTATTTGTTTAATTTCTTAATAGAAAAGCAGTGTTTCCACATCTGCTTGTGTCCTCCGTTATTTACAATTGGGTGTGTTCTTTAATCTCGCAAGTAGCGGTGTGTGAATAGTCGAGTTTCAAATTCGTATCGAACATTATTCGAATAATTCGGCAAAGCGGATATCTAAAAGGCGACACAGACCAATAGTGCAACTTAGTTACGTCAGGGTGGCTAAAACTACCGTTGACGACATTGCAGCAGGCCTTTCGGTAAAACTTTCACCGATATGCTGGTTCAAAAGCGAGCGCATGTTAATTTTAAAGGATATGTCATTTCCACACGTCATGGCTCCAGCAAGTAGTCCAGGGGACAGTCTGGGAGACTATCAAACTTCTAGCATCAAAAAACTAACCAGCTCACTGAGCTCAGACGTAATAGTCAAGAGGTTCAGAAATACTTCGATGAGCTCCAGAGCCCAAGATAGGATGATCCTCTGAAATAATGGAAAGAGCATGGAGCTCCACTTTATCTACCATAGGTATCGCGAAAATTGCTTTGCAGTACCTTCCCATCCCTACCACTGAACTGCCCAGAGAGCGTATGTTTTCAATTGCAGGAAACATTGTAGCACCACAGCAAGAGAGCCTGAATCAAGGTCATGTGGGACAGCTTGTGTTTCCTGCATGACAATTTGTTGTCTTTCGGTAGCAGTCGCTCGCCACGTTATTTGCTCGAGGACATGAGCAGATTTCATTTCTTTGTTCTTTCTTTCAATTTTCCACGAAATCTTTCGTATCCCACATTCGATTCGATATGCGATATTTTTGGCCTTTATTCAGCACTATTCAATTCGAATTCGATTCGAGATGACATTTCACTATTGGCACACCTCTACTCAAAAGCCATCTCCATTGGTGGGAAACTTGCAATGCTTTGTTCTTTTCTGAATGCAGCACATACCTGCCATTCACCTACTACTTTAGGCTCTGCAGGGCAGTTAAAATTGTATATATATATATATACAGGGTGTCCCAGCTATCTTTAGCCAAGGGTTTAAAAATAGAATTATTTGAGGCAGGCGAGTGAAGTCAGTTGAATATTGCTTACAGCCATCTTGCGCACTACAGGCAATTTTTTGTTTCGTAATTAACTAATTTGTTAATTATGATTAATTTACTAACTTGATAAATATTGACTTTACGCAAGAAATGAGAGTTGCAAAGTACGAGAGCGTCTTCAGAAATCCCCATTGCATTATTTGCGATAAAGAAAGTTTTACGCGTACCATTTTTTCCGTGCTGCAAAGAAAGCCCCGCGAAATACAAAAAATACCACGTGACTAGCGCATTCGCGCGCCGCGACCGTGCTGCTTTCAGCCGTGGTTTGAGCGAACAAAATCAGCCGCGGCCGCGATTCGCCGGCTCCGTTGCAGTGGCAGGCCGATACGTTTACGGCGGTTTCTTGGCCTATTGCCAGCCATTTGGCGCGCGTGACTGTGAAAGTTCTAGCGAGCGCGGGCGAAGAAACCACCGTCAACTTATCGGCCTACTGCTGAAATGGAGCCGGCGGATCGTGGCCGCAACTGATTTTGTTCGCTCAAACCACGGCTGAGAGCAGAACGGTCGCGGCGCGCGAATGCGCTAGTCACGTGGTATTTTTTGTATTTCGCGGGCTTTCTTTGCAGCACGGAAAAAATGGTACGCGTAAAACTTTCTTTATCGCAAATAATTCAATGGGGATTTCCGAAGACGCTCTCGTACTTTGGAACTCTCATTTCTTGCGTAAAGTCATTATTTATCAAGTTAGAAAATTAATCATAATTAACAAATTAGTTAATTACGAAACAAAAAATTGCCTGTAGTGCGCAAGATGGCTGTAAGCAATATTCAACTGACTTCACTCGCCTGCCTCAAATAATTCTATTTTTAAACCCTTGGCTAAAGATAGCTGGGACACCCTGTATATATATATATATATATATATATATATATATATATATATATATATATATATATATATATATATATACTACTTAATAGATGTCACATGTCAGTTGTGCTGCATAATAGTCTTTCAATTAGTCACAACGCTTAGCCTTAATTAAATGCCCATATAGTTCTTTGCTGGCATGAAACCATTACAGCATGTTATTAAATAGCCATTGTCATTATTAATCAGCACCAAGTGTTGACCACCGAGGCTACAGCTTGCAAAGCTTTCACGTTGGTTCCTGCTGACACGTCACAAACTGCATTGACGACCAAAAAATCTGGGTGCTCAGCCTGCCGGTAGATCATACCGAACGAGCGTTGCTTCATGGTTCTTTTACTGCTGACGGACTATATATGTGCAGATGTGCAATGTGATGCCTTTGTTGAATCCAAAATGCAGGTGAAGTTTTCTTGTCTAAGTGAATCGATGGTGTCATTTAATGAGGGGAAGCGGGACAGTGTGACAATTGTTACTGGTGTTTGCAGAACCTTAATGTGCACATTGTGGAGTCCCATGGTTAGGGATGAAAAAAATCCGTAAACAGGGTTTGTATGCTCAAGCCGACATCTCGACAAGTGGACTTGTCTTCTTCAAGGCTAGAAGACAAGTCCACTTGTCGAAATGTCGGCTCGAGCGCATAAACACTGTTTATGGATTTTTTCATCGCAAGCTTCCATCTTCCCTTTCTTGCCATTTTTTGGATTACTTGATTAGGGTGGCAGGTCGCGCAGGTTTTGTCTCTTATTGCTTTTTGCTAGATGTGCTGTTCTATGGTGGACAGACATCTCAGAGGAGCGAGGCGTGGAGTGTAAAAGAGAATATGGATGTATGAATATTGGGTTTGTCTTGCATGAGGATAATATAAAGTGAAGGATAGAAACATAGGAAAAGCATACCATAACAATATGAAAAGAAATTAGTAGCGAATGTTAAAAATAGAGTTTTTGACAGGAATTGCGACAGTTATCTCTAGTACTGCCACCTTTTGCCATAGGTGCGCAAGAAGGGCTGGCGTATAGAACACTCTTAGGAATCCCTCAAACGCTAATTAGCACCAGGCATTTCGCGTCTGTAGCAACATTGCATTTTGACATGGACGCGCGGGCGTCACCAGCCTGATGCTGCATCTGCATCACGCGTTGCTACTATATGCGTGACGTTTTGTCGGTCGATAGTATGACCGATAGTATGTGCCATAAAAAATTCTGCAGTCTGCTTGCAGTTCTCGCAGACTTGGTGCCTTCAGGTAGTATGCGAGGGATTATTGGTCAGCTGCCAGCTCGTAGTAAGATCACCTTCTATGTGACGCCAGCAGGCAAGAAAGAGTGTTCCACACTCGCCGCTATGGCAACAGGCAGAGCTGATTGACGCTCCCATGTTTAGGTGAACATATTTACCCTATAAAATGGACGGAGGGATGACCACCACCGTGGCTCAGTGGTAGAGCATCGGGCGCGTAATTCGAAAGTCGCAGGTTCGCTCCCTGCCGGTGGCAAGTTATCTTTTCGTCCACTTTTCTTTCTTCACATCTACATTACAATTACTTCTAATACCATCCCCTATACTTACCTTGGCATAAATGTCTGTTAGTTCTCATTAATATTGCAGTCTGCTTAGGCATTCCAGGTTACATAAAGGGGTAATGACACAAAAATTTTGGCCTCGCGTTTTTTTTTTTTTTTTTTGCTGCAATGTGCTGCTGGGGCCTGCCAGTCTGAGTCATAACACGGCACATCGTTTGCTGCAGCGTGCGACTGATAATTATTTTTTACAGGCTCGTCATTACCGACCAGTCTCAATTTCGGTTTGAGAGAGCCACAAAAAAGACAAGCCGCCGGGTGCACCTATCACCGCCTAGTGTGTGCAATGTTCGACCACATCAGCACACAGAAATGTGACACTTTGTCACAGTCCGCATCACGAAGTCCTTTTGAACAGCAAACAGGAAAGCAGTGTCGCCAAACAAAAAATTTTCAACACATGCGCAGCGGCCACGGACTCGCGAGCAGCCGCCGACAAGTATTCTGCTGGCGCAAGCGCAGCAAAAGAAAAGTAGCGACTATGACGTCATCATAACTTGTTGTACCCGCTGCAGCGTGGCGATGTCGTGGAAGTGGGGTCACCGTCGAGTCACTTTCACGTGTGTCAATGCTGCGAGGTGCGGCGTATAGTGCTGGCTCGCGCACATGAACTTCAAAATTCATAAAAAGTACCTTCCAAGCCAGATTCGCTGATGATGTTTTGCTGATGATATACGTACGTTCACGGGAAGTGATCCCACTGGCTATCTCACCCACGAAATTTTGTGTCAGTGCCCTTTTCCGCGGTAAATAACGCCACTTTTCTTTTCATCGTCATGCAGGTATCGCTACTTCCCCGACCGCGTTGGCGGTGTTAGCGGCTTTGGACAGGCTCCGGCACCGAGGAGAGCGGCCAACACCGACAACTAACGACCCCAACGCGGGAGGTGGCTGGCACAACTGGGGCAGGGGCCAAGTGCTCGGCAACTAGGGTCCGGGCGACGACACTTCACAGCGGGGCTCGGCCACTTTCCCGAGAAGGAGTGAAGGGAGGGGGGGGCGATAACTTTAAAGTTGGTCACGCAAGTGCGGTGGCAGTCACGTGATGCAGAGCCCTAGAGCGCACCATTCCTCCCTCGTCGTCGTGTGATTCCCCTTTTCTTCTCCGACTTATGTGGCCCGAGTACGACTTATGTGGCCCCACTTCCTTTTTCGTGCTGGGCACGAGTAAGTGATAAATTTAGCTTTAACCGCAAAATGCGAGGGGAAGAGGTGAGATGTTTAAAAAAAAAAGGAAAAGACGGCACAAGCAAGGACTCGAACCAGTATTCTTTAAAGCGTGCCGCACGAGGGATATCCGTAATGTTGCCAATCCTCTGATATAAATTATTCCTTTCGCAGTGTACTGGTTGGTTTTTTGTGCGTTTGAAGTCGGGGACCTTGTCTAAAACTCTTCGGGAGTGGCATCGGATGACTTTTCGAATAGTTACATACACGGGATCAACAGTTCTGATCATGCTTTCAGGCCAGGATTGGAATGTAAAATTAAGCGATGCATCGTTCTATGCACGTATCTTCCTTTTCTTTTTTTTTTACGTCGGCGCCATCAACTCTCACATTTATAGGTCTTGCAAGTGCCATGAGGTGTGCTTTTGTCTCGGCGGGCGCTCATCTTAGCAGCACTTGAAAACCTTCTGAAAATGCTTGGTTGATGAAATGTGTTCTGGTTGAGCTTCCTGTTCATTATTTTTTTCTTTCCCATCGTGACATCCGCTTTTGCGGGTTGCAACAGCTGTGTCCTGCTTGCTTGTTTTGCGGCTCACCTTTTACTTGTTTGATCTTAGAATGTAAGCAGTAGGCTTGTGCGAATAGTGAATTTTAGGTTCGAAGCGAATTCGAAGCGAATATTGATTTTGGTCGAATAATTTCGAATCGAATTGGAATAGTATATATATCACATATAAAGAAAAATGGGCATATTTTTCATGACCTAACTAACCTTCATGATATTTTTTAAAAAATTGAAGCAAGGCCTGTGCAAATGCCATTTTTTGCTTCAAAGGAAGTGGAAACAACTTTGAATAATAGCAGGATTTGACTTTCGGTTGAAAGCACGCGATAACCTGTAAAATATGTTACGTTTTAAAATTTACTTTACTTAGAGCATATAAGCCGGTATAACAAGCTTTTAAATTAAAAAAAAATGAATCGATGTGAGGCTAATCTCTTCATTTAACCATGATGTGCGGCTTCGCGGCAGTGCAAGTCCCCTGAGTACGTGTTTTCGCGGCTTAGCACCACCTCACTGCAGTGAAACTACCTTTACAGGGGTTACATGCGGACTAATGTGCAGCCATTCGTTTGTTTCGAATACTTCGAAATTTTCGGTAATTTAAATTCGAATCGAAGCGAATTCGAATACTGCAATATTCGTTCGAATATTCGAAGCATTCGAATATTCGCACAAGCCTAGTAAGCAGGTCTTTGTTGGGATTTGAATTGATAATAAAAATGTTATTTTATGTCTTCGAAAACAAGAGTGTGTGTATGTGTGGTGAAATTATGTAATCCTGTACAGCCCGAGTAGATGATGATAATATTGGGGGTTTTACGTGCCACAACCACGATATGGCTATGAGAGATGCTGTAGTGGAGCGCTCCGGATATTTCGACCATCTGGTGTTCTTTAACGTTCACTGACATCGCACAGTACGCCGGCCTCTTGCATTTTGCCTCCATCGAAAGCCAACTGCTGCGGCCGGGATCGAAGCGTCACCTTCGGGTCAGCAGCCGAGCACAGTAACCCCTACATCACCGCGGCGGACCCCGATTGGATGAATCTTGTGGAGATAGCTTTGCTGCAGAAGCTTACCCTGCGAAGCAACCGGGAAGGGACGCGACGTTCTCCACTGCCGTCGCGCACAAAGACGCTACAGCCGGGTTCGTCGACTCTCCGACACGGCGCAGAGATGGCACTCGAGGCAGTTCGTCAACAAACACGGGTTTCTTAACCCGAGATGCAGCACAGTGCGACAATTACGGAATAGCGGGCCGTTAGGGTAACTCCGCAACACCGATCGAGTACACCAGCCTGCGGCGCCATGGCTACCACACAAAGGAAAAACCACCCAAACGCGCGAACGAGAAGTCGTCCGCAAAGGCAGAGCACGACTTCTTCGTTGCAGGCGTGCGAGCATCTCTCCCGCACAAGAACCAGTAGCGCGCGAGCAATCCCGGCGGATCCGCTGGCTACCTCCTCACTCTCTTTCTTTTCTCTCTCACGTGCTCTGCGGCACCAGCAATTCAATATAAGCGGCCGAAATTCATTCCCGCGCCCTGTGGGTGAGCAGTCGAGCGCCATAACAACTAGACCATCGTGGCCGGTGGTGCAGTGTTTTCAGCTTCCACAGATTTCCATCCGCAACGAAAAACGCCGAGCTTCACCGCCAGAGGATAATTGTAATGAACAGGAAAAAGTACGAGCCCCGTAAAAGTGCACGAGTAAGGACAATGCAAAAAGTATGTAATTTGACGAGCGTATTGTACGTAAAAAAAAATCATTCCACCCATCGCAGGTCATGCTCTCCGCTTCGAATTTATAACGTCGTCATCGTGTGCTGTGTGACCCCTAAGTTACAAAACGACGCATTTGCTTTAGACTAAAGCGCTGATTCTTTGAGACGAAAAACGCCAGGTCTGCGCGGAACGCGCAGCACAGTCACAGCGAAAGCTGCAAGAGGAGGAGGAGGAGGAGAGAGTGGGAAAGGAAGAGACGCTCTTCCTAGGAAGAGACGCCCTTTCTAGAGCCTTTTTTAAACACTCTCGGGACAACTATTACAAGCACACTTTCATTGAACCCACTGCGCCGTACATCATCATAATTTTTGTGTAGTGGGGAAGCGTCCACTGCGTCATTATTCGTCATTCTTCGGAAAAGCGCGGTAGCCGCTATACACTTGTAACGCATTATGTGCACTTTGTTGGATGCTGTGGCTGACGACGATGAAGAATTATGCCTGCGGCTTTGGTCATGGGTTGGAGCATTGAACAACCCACTCGTTACATAATTCGCATTGCATGAAGCCTGGTTGTTACTTTACTGTTCTAAAACGTTTTATTACACATGTCAACGCGATTCCTTACCCGAAATCTATACAATAAAATTTCTAGGAGTTGTATTTCAAGAACAGCTTTCTTGGTCCCCTCACGTTGATGCGATAAAAAAAGATCTTTCCAGAAGGATCGGCTTTTTAAATAGATTGAGGCACTATGTTCCAACCAAATGTCAAGCTACAAATCTACTACGCTCTAGTGCACTCACGACTAACATACTGTTCCTTGGTGTGGCTAACAACGACTGCCACAAACCTCCACTCTCTGCTGCTATTACAAAAACGCGCAATGCGTGCAATTTCTAACACTCCCCTCTACGAAAGCACTCGGCGGTATTTCAAAATATACAAATTATTGCCTATCAAATTGTTATACAGACATAAGCTATGTCTAGAGATACAGCGTCAGTATAGGCTAAATACATCACTATTTTTGGACACATATTATGTAAAACAAACGCCATACGACCTGCGAAAGAGCTTAATATACAAACACAGATCACGCACGAACTATGGTCACCAACGACTAACTTGCACAAATTCCAGACATCTTAAACAAACACCCAACCATACTACATTTACTGGAAGATGGAACTTCAGCTAGATCATTAAAAAAAACGAAAGAGTTCCTAGTTGAAGAAACCGATGCTTTCCTTGATTTTTAAAAATTCGCATCAATCGATGTTTTGCATTTTTTACACCGTCTTTATTACCTCTTTGCCTGTTGTTTATTATAACATTCTTTGTCATGCAGAGCATCTCGATGCCCTAGTCAAGATGTCACCTGTTTTTGTTTGATTGAAAACATGTATGTTTTTTTTTGTATTGGCCACCACTTGAATGAGAACCTTGTTAATGATTTTTTTTTTGCTCTTACTCATACTTCTGTTCTGTTCATCAAGGTACCCGTGTAAGACGACATGTACTGTTGTAATTTTCTGCTTACGGTGCTTGCTGGTATGTTTCTGCTGTGCTGCCAGGGTGGCACGACCAAGTCAGGCATTTACTTAGCCTTTAGTCGTGTCCCCAAGGCAATCTTGTAGCATTTTGCCTTGAATAAACCAAACGAAACCAAATGAAGCCTGCATAGGGTCAGTTTGTAACGCAGTTTCGAGCACCGGCGTAGCTCAGTGGTAGAGTGCCGGGCTGCCACACAGAGGGCCCGGGTTCGATTCCCACTGTGTCATCGGTATGTTTTATTTATTTGGTTTTTTTTTCTTTTTTTTTTCTTACTTCGCGCGATAGTGGTTACGGACACCGGCGGCGGCGGCGGACAACTACGGCGCCAAAAAAAAATGACGCCATATCCACGAAGTGAATGATAATGAGTGGGCGAAGATCGATCGTTTTCATCCATGGCAGAAAGAGAATGTGTGGTCTGGAACGCGCTTATACTTCATGGTCATCAGCGTCATCGTCATCGTTATCACGTGTAGTGGGTACATTCCACTATACTGCGTCATCGTCATCTTTATCATGTGTAGTGGGTACATTCCACTATACTGGAACGCGCTTATACTTCATCGTTATCACGTGTAGTGGGTACATTCCACAATACTGCATCATCGTCATCTTTATCACGTGGAGTGGGTACATTCCACTACACGTGGCTACCTATCTACTACTACTACTACTACTACTACTACTACTACTACTACTACTACTATTACTACTACTACGACGACAGAGGAGAGACAGACCAACACCCTAAGGAGCTTCGCCCCTAAAACGGCCCTTGTTGTGATCTCATAACAGCTTTCGCTGTAAAATGGAAGCCGTTTACGTTTTCTAAGACATGGCCGGGACGGCCGTAGCTTTCTATGCACTGCGCGGCACGAAACGACTCCACAAAGTGAATGCCCTCACTCATATAGGCGTGCGCCGGGTTCCCCATCAGGGGGCGTAAAAGTACACAAAACCTTTTCGAGCACCGGCGTAGCTCAGTGGTAGAGTGCCGGGCCCACACCACCAGAGCGCATGCGCGTCCCCTCCCCCCCCTCTCTCTCTCCTCTCCCACACTCAACCCCCCTTTCTCTCCTCTAGGAATCCTCTACTCTACGGAGCGGCCCCCCACGTCCCACACCCCCCCACAGTGCGCGCGCGTCCCCTCCCCCCTATCATCTCCTACGCTCACCCCCTTTCTCTACTCTAGGAATCATCTACTCTACGGAGCGGCGCCCGCGTCCCACATCCCCACAGTGCATGCGCGTCCTCTCCCCCCTCTCTCCTCTAGGAATCCTCTACTCTACGGAGTGGCTCCAGCGTCCCATATTCCCACAGCGCATGCGCGTCCTCTCCCCCCTCTCTCCTCTTGGAATCCTCTACTCTACGGAGTAGCTCCCGCGTCCCACACCCCCCACAGCGCATGCACGTCGCCTTCACCTCTCTCTCCTCTCCTACGGTCCCCCCCCCGTCCTCTCCTCTAGGAATCCTCTACGGAGCGGCGCGCATGACAGGTGGTGTGACAGCTGCATACTCCGCTGGGGGGCGCCACGGTAGTTCCGCGGTATGAAAATGACGGAGCGCGCGCGCCTCATTCTCTCTCCTGTGCAGCGCCGCGATGAGCGCCCGGACTGCTGCCGTGAAACGAGAGCGGTGACGTTCCTCCCACTAAAGCTAATTACCTCCCCGCTGCTTCGCATCCACACATGGTTTCCTTTAGCGGGAGATGGGGAAGTTTTTCCCATTTCAGAGTCCCGCATTGGAAACCGACGCTCAACCGCAGCGGTGGCTACATGTTTGAGCGTCCGCTTCAAGTGTGGGAGATACCAGGTTCGATTTCCGGTGCCGCCCGAAAACCCACTGGTTTTCAAAAGCGAAGCATTCTTTAGCGAACTTCGGTGACTTTGAGCGTATCTATCTATCTATCTATCTATCTATCTATCTATCTATCTATCTATCTATCTATCTATCTATCTATCTATCTATCTATCTATCTATCTATCTAGCCGCCTACGACTGCAGGCTCTCCGGACCGTATCGTTAAAGGGATTTAAACCAAAATTGCCATGGCGTAACATGACGCATGACGAACATAAATGACTGGTCATATCATGAAAATCATGACTTATTTGTCATGAACGCCATGGTTTACATGCCGTGGCCGTCGTGCTCTAGCGGCCGTTTCGTTAACTTGATATCTACCAAAATTGGTATGACGAGACATTTTTGCATGACTAACATAAATGAGAAGTGGTAACATGAAAATCATGACTTGCATGTCATGTATAGCCATAGGTCGGCAAAACTTGTGGAGATCAATTCTGCTCACTCATTAAATGCATCTTGTGCTTAGGGCTCACTCGTACTCATGAAAATTCTCTCCAACCGGACTCACTCGGATTCAAGCTCACCAAAACATTACTCACCCGGACTCACTCAGATTCAAACACACGGCTCGATCTGTCCGAGTCTTAGTGAGTCCGAGTGAGCTTACTCATGAGTCCGTTGGACTAGAATTAGCTTTTTCAACCGTGGCGTCAATGCTCGTTAACGACAATGTATCACGTAATCAGTGCTCTTATTGGCCCCTTTGATACAGTACCTTTTAATACAGGTTATGAGTGCTCGCAAGCAGTAAGGCCACTTGAAAGAAATGACAACATAAAAATATATTTATCAGGAACTTCCCTGGAAGAGTTGGCTGGGGTAGGGGGGGCAGGTCAAGGAACGCCCCAACGAAATTCGCTCCTCTGATCAATTCGCAATGCCCATAGACTGTCGCGCCCCTAGCGGAATTTAGCAGCGTCCTCTCATGGATGATCAGTAGACGACACCATGGCAGTCCTACGCAGTAGCGCACTTGTTCGGCTGTGTTAGAAGGAAAGAAACACCACGAGTTTGCATGTTCCCTGCTTCAGCGAACAAACGGGGCCCTCCGTGACACGATAAATCTGACTCGTTCTTGCGAGACGCGAAGTTTTCGTGAAAATACGTGCCAACTCGCGCGTTCAACGATGACCCACATCGTACAAATATCAGCTTCGCGAGATTTTGTGTAGCCACGTAGGTTAGTTAAACGCTGTCGTCTGACCTTCTCAGTTGAAACTCACCTTGTTTTACTTGCATATAGCATTCGTCAGTGCTCTTGTAGTGCATGAATTTATAACATTGTAGGCGGGAAGTCGCGCGAGCTAGCGATGTATAACTGAGTAATCTCAAATTGGCCAGCGCTGCGCCGCTTGTTTTTGTACGTTTGTTGATAGATGGCAGCACTCTGCAAGCGATTTGTTTGTTGACTGGTGTGAGAGCAACAACTTCTGCGCGCCCAGATAACGTTGTGACGAGGACTAATCGAAGTCGTTCGGCGGAGGAAATTCTTCAGATTGCTTTCAGCAATGATGTTAAGAGGAACCACCTTGACGACGAGGATTTTTCACTGGACGGAGAAGGCTGTGAAAGCGTGTGTGTGTGTGAGAAGGAGTGTGACAGCGACGATGAACGATCAGCTACTAACTCATGAGGAGCGAGTTGCACTTCACGTCCCCTCGCGCGCTAATGTTTTTTCACGCTCGTAAGTAACTTTGATTGTATTTAATGTATAGTATCCTTCAGCGAGATCAAAATAAAAACATAGTTTTTCTTGTACATTGCACGTAGCGCTATTGTGGATATTATCGAGCGCCGCATTCCGCCAGAACACTCGAGTTCGGAACAGGGAAGCGAAATGGTTAGAGCGATGAAACGTGCAGTCACGGCCACAATCCACGCCTCTCCGCTAACTTCTCCTGTACTTCACTGGTACCTTCCGATCGGCATAGTTGTTCGACGCATTTTCGCAACGTCGAAGAATTCGTCGTTGCGAAAAGCATACGTGCGTGTGCTTTTCGATATTCATGTTTCGATCGTGCTGATAGAACCTGCGGCATCCGAGTGCAGTGAATTGCGCACCGCTTGAGTCTGAGCATGGCTGTGATACAAGCGCTACTAAATAGGATGTTAAATGCTTGTGTTCCGTTGAAGAAGCAACTCTGCGTTCCTGACTGCGCAAGTAATGACGACGGCGTATGTTTGCAAACCATCGCCACGTTAAACATTCGGTCCCGTGCAGCAGCGATGACGCTACTCGCTAGCGGCCTACCACTGCGGCAAATCCGTCAGGCAGGCTCGGTACACACTATCTCAGAGTGCCGTTCAGATCATACGTCAATTCTAGTTCATGAAGTTTTCTGCAGCACGCACAGGATTTCGCACAGCATCGCTTATGCACGGCAACGGAGCTGAAATATAACCTTTCACACCGCGGCAAATAATTAGGTGGCGAGCTTCCATGGTTTTGAGAAAGCATTTCGGTCTCATATCCTTTTCAGTGCAGCTCATGACTTCATCCGGTGAAAGTGGCACGGGCCGTACGTACGCACGTCCTACCTGTTCCTATGCTAACAAACGGATTGACCCTCCATCGGGCGCCATCTTGAATCGTACAGCGCGCCACCTATAGTTCGTGGGCATTGCGAATACATATCGACATGCTGTATGAATGACACTGCTCTGGAATACGTGTGAGTAGACGTGAGTGTAAACGTGAATTGAGGTAAGATTGATGGTAATGCTGAAGATGAGTAGATAGGACCATAGGTCGGCAAAAAAAGTGGAACTCACTCCGACTCACTCAAGAAATATATCTTGCGCTTTAGACACACTGAGACTCACCAAAATTTGCCTGAGCCGAACTCTCTCTGACTCACACTCACGAAAATTTTCTTCAACCGGACATGCTCAAACTCAGACTGACCAAAATATTACTCGCCCGGACTCACTCAAACTCAGACTCATGGCTTGATCTGAGTCTGATTGAGTCTCAGTGGGTCGACTCATGAGTGAGTTCACCGACATATATGTATAGCATGACATATAAGCCATGCTCATGGCGCATTCGGGGCTGTTTCTCTAGCTTGACATGTAACAAATTTGGTATCGGGCGACGTGACTGTATAACGAACATTAATTAGAGGTGGTAACATGAAAATTATGACACGTGATGTCAGCATAACTTGCATGCCAAGCTCATGGTGCGCTTGCGGCCAATTTGCTGGCGTAATATACACTAAATTTGGTACTGTGTGACGGGTCTGTATGACGAACATAAATGACAAGTCCTAACTTGTAAATCATGACATCCATGTAATGTACAACATGATTTACATGCCACGCTCATTGTGCGCTTGCGGCCAGTTCGCTGGCGTGATATACACTAAATTTAGTAGTGCGCGACGGGTCTGTATGACGAACATAAATGACAAGTCCTAACATGTAAATCAATATATCAATGTCATGTACAGCATGATTTACATGCCACGCTCATGGTGCGCTTGCGGCCAATTTGCTGGCGTGATATACACTAAATTTGGTATTGTGTGACGGGTCTGTATGACGAACATAAATGACAAGTCCTAACTTGTAAATCATGACATCCGTGTCATGTACAACATGATTTACATACGACGCTCATGGTGCGCTAGCGGCCAATTTGCTGGCGTGATATACACTAAATTTGGTATTGTGCGACGGGTCTATATGACGAACATAAATGACAAGCCCTAACTTGTAAATCATGACATCCATGTCATGTGCAACATGATTTACATGCCACGCTCATTGTGCGCTTGCGGCCGTTTTGCTAGCTTGATATACAAAAATTGGTGTTCCGCGACGTGACTGTATGCCGAACATAAATGACAGGTCCTAACATGTAGATCATGACATGCACGTTATGTACAGAATAACTTACTCCTTGCTGGCTGCTTCGAATTACATCGATTCCCACCATGCGTGGGATCTGCCGGTTTTTCCTAATGGGAAGAGGAGTACACCGACCAGGCGCTCGGTTGTTCATGGGTACTGATCTGAAAAGGTGGCCCCACAAGGCTCGTTAAAGGCTCCTGGGCACACATTTTTCCGCCACAGCCTTGGTGGTGGAAATAATGTGCGCCCAACCTTGGCACCTGTCCTGTGTTAATGAACACACCACAGTCTTGGCGCCTGTACTGTGTGTTCTTTACTCTGTCCTGTTTTCCTCGCCCTACGCTTCGACATGAATCTGTACCAACTCGCCCAGTACTCTACGTTACTTAAGTTCATCTTGGTGAAATAGTTGAGCATCCACCGCTGCTGTGGAAGGCAGAGAATTGCTGCCGCCGAGTACCTACCGATGAAATAGGTACAAGCGAACTTCCGGCTTGGTGCTCGGCACAACGAAGTACATAGTCGCTTGGGAGGGCACCTACCCTGTGGGAAATCGGCTACGTGGGACCGCCAGACATAAAAATAAGGTCATCCTCTTTTTTTTTTGGACTTAGTTATGTGCCAAATATCTCATTATATCACAAGGTCATGACTACACGGCATTTTAACATTTTTTTATGTATCTCATTATCGATACTTATGCATAAAATGAACTCTCCGTTCTAATTTCATGAAAATTAATGGAAGTTTTTAGAAAGAGGACGGAACGTCTGGTGAGACAACGGCTTCACTGTGAATAGTTAACGGCAGCTTGGTATATAGAAAACAATAGCTTCCGTACTTCATTAATAGAACGTATGTGAGCAGAAAACGCAATGTTTCGTGATAGTCATATGGTCGCTCCGTTTTTTACAGGCTGTTCGTCTTACTAGTACGAAAAGACTTCCGGCAACGCATTGCCAGCAGGTTTTTCCGTTAACGGAGGCATTTCATTTTGCGGTGTACACTTACTGCGTGTATTCCAACGTGACACCGACTATTTCGTTTCACAGCAGTAATCTGCGTGACACACACGTATATTCCGAGCATTTTCTGGACAACAAGTCTTCTGAGCTGAACCTCGTGCCACTGCTGCGAAGCGCGCACCAATTATTACGCGATCCCCGTTGAAATAAGTTCTCACAAAACATGATGCACCTTGAGCGCAGCCTGTAGTATGTGGCACTAAATAATTGCTGTATTCTTTCGCGGGCGCCATGCCAATAATGGGAATATTACGACTCACGCATGCATGCACACGCCGCGCACGTTTAGTACGAATGTAGCGGCGTAGAGGTACCCCGAAACTAAAACGGAGCACGCGAGCTGTGGCCAAACTACGCAAAACTGCATGCAAGTGCGCTTTGTCAGAGAAGTCGCTCTTTAACAACGGGAATGATGGCGCTGTCTTCTGGCACATTTCCGTTTATAAATAAAGAACCACTTATCTGGTATAGCTCGCCGGGATGCAGTTTTGCGTAGTTTGGCCATAGCTCGCGTGCACCGTTTTATTTTTGGGGCACCTGTACTTACCTGATGAAGCTGCTTCCGTAGTCTGCATCGCACACGCTGTAGACATGCTGGACTGTCAAGGAAGGTCTTCTCGACGTTTCACAAGGAAACAGCACAAGTTTCCAGTACTGGAAAAGCGCTAAACATTCTTACCGCCCGACTCGGGTTGGGAAGTTACGTGTTTGATTTTCAGAGCGTCTGCTCATATGGCAGTCGAGTGTGTTGATTCGCCGCGCTTGCGGCAGATGGCGCGACGCGCAGTCTAAATATGGCAGCACGCACTGAACTCGCTGGGTTCTGGTGCATACACGAAAATGTGTAGGTTTATATCAATAGAAACGAACGCTGTTATAATTTTTTTAAACAATCTATATGATACAATTAAACAAAAGATAACATATGCTTTTTTTTACTTTTCTTTTGTAGTGCAGAGGAGACGAGATGGCGGCGGATGAGGCCGTGCCGTGTTAGCAGCTTTATTTGGACGCGGCCGAAGCGAAGCGGTAGCGGCTGCCGCATCCAGCCAGGTCAAGAGCCAGGCCGTTCTGATCGTCTCTTGGCTCCTGCATCACGAGCCACGCGGCTCTCTTCTTTTAAGGCGAAAAGCCTTTAATGTCTCATGCTTACGTCCGTTCGGTGTCCGTCCGGCGTCTGGTGTCCGTCCGTCCGTCCGTCCGTCCGTCCGTCCATCCGGTGTCCGTCCGTCCGTCCGTCCGTCCGTCCGTCCCGTCCATCCGAGCTCTGGCACGGAGCCAGGTATTTTTTGCTTGCGTAGCTTCGCTGTGCCCAGCGTTTGCAATCATTCTGACCCACGCCGTCTCAATGGACACAGGCGTTCACGGAATACACTTTCGAATTTACAAAGGGCCCGTCAATTTAGGCGCTGGAACGCTACGGCGTTTGCACGATGCACAAAGCGCGAGAAAATACTAACGCATGCGAACGGAGGAAGATTAGTCTGGCGTCTCGCTGCGACTCGCGGTAAAATATTAAAAAAGAAAACACGCACACATTCGCTTTGTGTGTTATCCCACTGAGAGTGTAAAAGAAAAAAAAGACATGGCATAGTCAGTGGAACGGCCACACGCTTAATTTTTTTCCTCGTTGACTGGCCGTCAATGGCGCGGCGCTAAACTTTATAGACAATCTAAAGAATGCAATTAAACAAAAAATAACATGCATTTTGTAAACTTTTTTTTTTAGATTGTCAGTAGTTTATGTTTAAACAAAATAATAAATTTGCATAAAAACAAATTTGCTTACAAGGAGTCTACCGGCACTTTATAGACTGTCTAAATCCATTTTTGTAAGGGTTGTCTCACCGCGCGTCTGCTTTCTCCCCTTTCACCTTAATAGGGCGGAGGGAGTCGTCTTCAGGAGGCTTTGGGCAGCGGTGACCCTGATGGTGCATTCAAACTTTGAGAAGCGAAGCGAAAACGAAAACGCCATAGCGGCCACGTCCGCATGAGCCGAGAACGTTCATATTCGTTCTGCCCATCGTACATGCCACCGCCGCCGCCGCCGCCTTCGCCACTTTGAGAATTCATTCCATTTTGTCCGTTTCCTGAACATTAAATTTGTAACGAATTATAGTTTTGCATGCAAAGCACTGAAAAGAAACAATTTGCACCTTTTCAAACGTTGTTTCGGGAGATACACCAGCAGAAACGACACGGGGGGGACACAACGGCAGCGCCGGTGGCGGATTCAGCTGGCTGCGCAATAGCGAGACACGTTGGGGCACGCCAACTCGCTGCTGCTCCAGCTTCTTCTACTTCAAGTGTTCTCGGTGATCGTAATCCAAACCAGGCTCTCGCTGAACTGGTCCTCGTTGAAGTCATGAGCTTTGTCGTGCTGCACGAGTAGTTTGTAATTGCGCCGATGCGAGCCACCGCCGACGCCCTTGCCGCCATGTTGAATTTGCGTTGGTTGTTTACATCACGCGGTTTGAGCAAGTGCAACGAAAGCCGTAAAGCGGAAAGGTGATCCACTATCGCGTGACGGAAAAATCGGTCTCGGACAGATCTTTTCGCGTCGGCTTCGCGGCGTGGTCGTCTGGAAGCTTAGGCGGCGAAGCGAGTGAATTTCCGGTGAGTTTTGCCGCTTTCGCTCCCTTCGAGGCCAAGTGTGAACGCACCCTTACACTGGATGTCATCTCAACGTGGCACTGGTCGCATTTTCCGCTCGGTGCTACGTGTCCGCACTGCTCTATTCCAGGCATACAAAGAGATACATGTCATCTTATATGGACATGCCACGGGTTGCAGTCTGAAAGCTCCCGTCTCCTCCTGCAAGCCGGTCTTCGCTTAGTGAGGCGACCAGTTATGACCGCTGGATGTGTAATAAAACATTCTACAAGACACTGCTTCACTTCGTGCATAATCACGACCTAACGGCGCATATGCGTGTAACACGCATATACACAGGAAATATTAGACCTTAAGGGCAAGTCTATGCCGCAAATGAACACGAGGTTTGCGGAGATGACGCCCTTGAATGTAGCGCGTGTGCGAACGAGAGATGGTATACAGCACAACATTCAATCACGTGATGGAAACAAGCCTAAATGCGGCTCTTGGCAACGACCCTGCTTTTCGACGATACAAATTGAACGACGCTGCTCGAATTTCAGCACTGAGTAGTATATATTGCATCATTTGCAACGCGAAGGCGTTTTACGTCGGGCTACACTTGTGCCCTATATATGCAAATTGTACCGTATGCTACCACGTCCGCAAGGCCACAATAAACAGATTTCCTAGAATGCCCACGAGCTGGCACTAAGTTATCACGCTAGCCCAGAGTTACTGCGTAAACTCCCTTTAAGGAACCAGACTTGCACCTATAGGCACCCAATCTCGCGTTGCAGAATTACGCAGGAAAGTCTCTCTCCGATCGAGTGAGAGCTGATGATGATGAGCTCTCTCTCATGGCTCTCACCCACAAATGAAGATGGGCCAAGAACCGGGTGTGCTCGCACGTCACTACAAATAACACCTCGTTTTTATTTTATTTTTTTTTACTTTCTTTCTATGCCTGAGTAAAACAAGAAAATCAAGATGGGAGCAGACAAATGGAACCACGTAGTGGGTTAAGCAGGAAGAACAGAGGAAGTGCCTCAGACAGGCTGGCCCGACTTTGTTATACCCCCCCCTCCCCCCCCCCTACCTTCTTTCTTTTTTTTTCTTTTTTTATCATTCGTCTTTCTTTCTTTCCTCCCCCCCGCCCCTATTTTTACAACTCCAGCTCCCCGTTACCTCCGAGAAGGGATTCCTTAGTGCCATTGCAACCTTGCTTGAAATGAGACAGGGGCTACACTCATCTGCTTTATAGATTTTTTCTTTCCAGACTGCAATTACCGGCACGGACACGCGCCACCACAGGAGATGACGTCAGTACTCCCCTCTTAAAACTAACACGCTAGGGATGACAAGGCGCCTCTGACAAAGATAGCTCCACCTATCCAAACATCGGCCAGCCTGTCTGAGGCACTTCCTCTGTTCTTCCTGCTTAACCCACTGAGTAAAACTAGACAGCTCAGTTCGCGTTCAGGGGCTGCGATTTCCTGGTTTCGTTGACAGTACGCAATCAAAATTTAAATAAGGCGCGTGTCAAACATGCATACCCGTCCCATGCACTTTCGGCCGCTATGGAGCCACATTGGAATGTTCTTTTCCAATTACGTTTCACTCCTTTGCGCTAACGGCATAAGGAGGGCTTAAGTTCGTTGATTTCAAATTAGAAAGCCCACTTTCTGGGTATCCTGCTCTTGGTTCGCTCAGAAGCCGATCACAGACAATGCATGTGATGCATGAAGCCTCGAGGGGTTCGCCGGCTCGAGCCATACAGAATTTGCCAGAAGAAGAAGAAGAACGATAGCGTTCGGCCACGTATCGGACTAGCTCCGCGTTGGTATCGTTCCTGTCAACTAGCCATGGCCGCGCACTACCTTCCAAACCTGCGAAAGATCATCACCAAGAAGAAGAAGAAAGTAAAGCCCGGGGTAAGAGCGCTGTTTTTGCTGTAAGCTCATTGACAAACAACCGCGACAGAGATCACCGACTGCAACGTGCGCGCGAGCTAGGAATGAAC
>JALIZH010027876.1:0-30993 GCA_030522465.1 Rhipicephalus appendiculatus
CGTCACGCTCATTGCGGGGACATTGCCCACCACCAACGAATCTTTGCACGTAGAGCAAACGGCGTACTCACTGCGATCATTGTCGGCGGCAAACTCCCGCTGCAGAACGGCGATAGCGTTGGCGCGGGACTGCTCGTTCTTAATGCTGTGTGAGGTCACCTTATTGGGTACATTCCGTGCGCTGTGCCGTGATGGCAGAAAGAGAATGTGTGGTCTGGAACGCGCTAATTCTTCAACGTCATCAGCGTCATCGTCATCGCCATGGCGTATAATGGTTACCTTGCATGTGCTGTGCCATGATGGCACCGTCATCGCCATGGTCATCTCGCTACGGCGGACAATGGTGGGGGGGGACAGGCCTCGTTCATAAGATGCTTCGCATCTAAAATGAGTGTTCCACACTCGCTGTAATGGCTACTGGTGGCGCTGACTGACACTCCCACGTTTAAATGCACATATATACCCAATAATGTGGACGAGGGGATGACCGCCGCCGTAGGTCAGTTGGTAGAGCATCGAACGCGTTATTCGAAGGCCCCAGGTTCGGTCCCTGCCAGCGGCAAGTTATCTGTGCGTCCACTTTTATTTCTTCCACATTTACATTAAAATTACTACTAATAAAGTCCCGTATACTTTGCTTAGCATCATTGTCTGTTGTCATTAAAACTGCTACAGTAGATATATAACAGTACACTCTACCTGCACGGTGGCAGCAACGAAGTTTATTACGGTATGAGCACCAGAACACCAAAAACAAGAACGGATTATTGTAAACAAACAGGTAAATATTATTCCACATTCTTGCAGTCTTCGGAAGCTAGATCATTTCAATCAAGATTCCTACAGCGTAACTTACATCCTTTAGCGCGCATTTTTATGTTTTGTTAGTTAGAAATTTTTTTTCACAACCAACTGCAGCAACCCACTCGTGTGAAATATTTATTGCTACAAATTTTCAAAGTATTTCATGGAGCGCCTCATTTTAAGGAGAAAGCCTTTAATGTCTCATGCTCACGTCCGTCCGTTCGTCCATGCCCTGGCACGGTGCAGGTGGCCGCCGGGGAGCGCCAACGGACGCCTGTCGCGTCGGACTCTACAGCGCTCGCGCTTTGCTTGCGTAGCGTCGCTGTGCCCAGCGTGTCGAGCCATGCAAGAAGGGAGACGCGCGCAGGCGTTCGCTGAACACACTTTGGAATTTACAAAGTGTCCAATTTTTTTATGTAAGCTCGTATCTATTTTTTCGGCATCAACAAGTAATTACCCTTGTTAAGAAATCTGCACGCTTGTGTGTTGCGGGCGTGGAAGTCTCTATCGGGTGTTATGTCTCTTTAACCCTGGCACCTTTCTTGAACTAACAAATTTGTAACAGAAATAACAGATTCATTTCAATTCATCGTTAGGGAAAGGGTATGTGCTAGGGAATGTAATTTTTATTAGAGTGCTATGAAAAGTGGAGCCAACATTAGAACCACATTTCGATAGCCAACACTGCAACCACAATTGACGGAGCACTGACATTACGTCGGCATAGGGTCTTTTTCCAAAGCAGTTTCAAGACCTGGTGTGGCTCTGTGGTAGAAAACCTGACCGCCACGCAGTATGCTTGGGTTCGATTCCTTCTAGGATCCTGGTTTTTATTCTTTGCATTCATCGGGTCAACTCTGCCGATGTCAGTTTTTCTTAACGTTGTCGAATTCAAATTACCAATGTCCGTCTCGCCAATCCTGGGTCGATATAAACTGTCAGTCACCTAAGCCGCATACTCGAATATCCTGGTCTGTGGTGCATGGGTATGTGCCAGACGTTTCTAGAGGACAGGGTTTGACGATGTACGCGACATGATTTTCACGTTATTCATGGCATGACGAGACAGTTATATTCGTCAAACCCTCTTACCCTCCTATGCCAATTTTGGTCGACACCAAGTTAAGGAGGCTATCACGAGAGCACCCAGACGTAGGCGGCTAGATAGATAGATAGAAACGCTCAAACGGCATTTGAACATAGGTCGGCGAACTCACTCATGAGTCGACTCACTTGGACTCACTCAGACTAAGATTGAGCCGTGAGTCTGAGTCTGAGTGAGTCCGGGTGAGTAATCTTAGGGTGAGTTTGAGTCCGAGTGAGTCCGGGTGAAGAAAATTTTCGTAAGTGTGAGTCCGAGTGAGTTCGGCTCAGGAAAATTTTAATGAGTCTGAGTCCGAGTGAGTCCAAAGAACAATATATAGTTTTTTGAGTGAGTCTGAGTGAGTTCCACTCTTTTTGCCGACCTATGGTCTAAGTCTTCTCATCTTCAGGCTTACTGTCAGCCTTATCTGGGTTCACGTTTATACTCATGTCTACTGTCAACGTGTTCCAAAGCAGTGTTGTTCATACCCGATTTCAATATTTATTGATCAGAGGCACAATTACGTAGAGGGGTGCTTTGACCCCCCCCCCCCCCCCCCCCGCCCCGCCAACGCTTCCAGTTAAGTTCTTGATAAATATATCTTCTGTAGTTATGTCTTTCACGAACACTGGCCTTACTGGTTTGCGAACACTCATAACTCGTATTCGAAAGGTACTATATCAAAAGGCGCCAAGAATAGCACCAATTACGTGAGATAATTGGTGTTAAAGAGCGTTGACACCATGGTTGAAAAAGCTAATTCTAGGCTAACGGACTCATGAGTCGACTCACTCGGACTCACTCAGACTCAGATCGAGCCGTGAGTCTGAGTCTGAGCGAGCCCGGGTGAGTAATGTTTTGGTGAGTTTGGGTCTGAGTGAGTTCGGTCGGAGAGAATTTTCGTGAGTGTGAGTCCGAGTGAGTCCGGCTCAGGAAAATTTTTTTGGTGAGTCCTAGTCCGAGTAAGCTCTAAGCACAAAATATAGTTCATGAGTGAGTCTGAGTGAGCTCCACAAGTTTTGCCGACCTATGCATTTGACTCCCTAAGAAATTCTACGCATTTAATACCTCAAGCATGGGTGCCCAGTGAACCGTTTTGATCGACACCGCTTGACTTACTTTCAAGCAGCCAACCTCGTTCAGCATTGGAAATGCCCTACCCGTCACGACATGTATCACTGAAATTTCTGTATTGTCTCCCAATAGACCACTGTGACCGATATTTCGCGTTCTTTTTCAAATATATTGATCAGCTTATGAGAGTGTACCCATCGTATTTTGCAGGAGTGACAGCACAGGTGGAAATACTACTTCCCCCGTTTAACGGCGCGGCTTACTACTTCAAGTTCAGTGAGTATATTTTGCAGTGTCCTTCTTTTACCTGAACGCCGATCAGACACGTGAACAAAGTACGTACGCGCTAACAAATATGGAGCTGTATTGATGGTAGCTGTGACGTGACTTTCACATGGCTGTGAGTAGCGGTGAACTTCACGATGTGTTTTAGGTCTTCTCGACTATTGCACGCCGAAAACTATACGGACTCTCGGGTAATACAGTAAGGTGGATGTCTGGGTCCGTTAGTACATGACGCTTAGGCAAAAACCAGTCAAGAAGACGGCGGACAAGGGATAGAAGTGACACAAACACAAGGACACACAAATACCAGTCCTTGTGTGTGTGTCACTTCTATCCCTTGTCCGCCGTCTTCTTGACTGGCTTTTGCCTAAGCACCTCGTGTAATACTTGCAAGTGACTGTCTTCTTAAGTGCCCGATAGTGATACGTACGTTGCCCCATGCTTGTGCTTTATATATACTCCTGCTTTCCGCTCGCTCTTTTACTCGCACTCATAACGCCACGTGTTGGGCAGCAAACTGGAAAATCTCGTTAACGTTTTGCCTTTACTCAATACCCCTCTCCTCCTTTCAACATGCTGATGAAACACTTATCGCTTTTTTGCAGAAGCAAAGAAGAAGCGAAATTTTTCGAGGGGCTCGCTTTTTTTTTTTTAGAGAAAACTAAATGAAACCAACAACCAGTTAAGCCAAGGAAGGCATGGGGAAGATTATTTGTGGTCCTTGAAGTGTGACGTAATGATTATGACCTAAATTGAAAGGTATTGAGGTGGACGAACAAGCACCTTCTCCGTCGGTGGGATGCAAACCCGTAACCCTGGAATTACGCTTCCCTTGTGCCCTTCCTTAGCTTAAACGCCTGCTGTTTTTATTTGGTTTAGAGAAGCAAGGCTATACTGAGAACTTTCGAACAGGCTGTACACAGACGCCGAAAACAGTCCGAAATAAAGCGTTCGAATTCGTCGTTTTATGCCATTCCCTGCATGTTCATCGTACTCTCCAGCACGTTTCTCGTTTTATGTTTTCCCTTCGCAGCAATCACAAGTCAAAACAACCGCGTTGTGTACAAGGTGGCCGACACGTCAGGAACTTGCCTTAACGCGGCGACATTGGTCTTCAAGACGTGCTACGATGTACGCTACGACTGCTGCAAACAGCGGGACTCCTGCAGGGGCCAAGGGGTATCGCTCAGCACACCTCGCCCTGACTTCGGCTGCCCATTACTACAATACGCACGATATCCAGAAGCCGAACCGTTTCCATTGTGTGCTGACTACCACTCCTGCACATAGCTGGATGATCCAGTTTATTTTGTTAATAAAGGAAACAAAACTTAAACAGATCGTTCGTCTGCTCCTTTTTTTTTTTTAAATGTATATAAGGAGAGGTTGGTGCCAATGCGTGGCGCCGGCTACTCCATCTGCCCTTGCACAACAGTTGTCGCATAGTAGAAAACAAAGTACAAACAAGGCTATACAAAGACACATAGTACAACACTCACGCACTGAGTCCAAGTTCCTCAATACAAAAATCTGTCCACGCTACACAAATGTTGACAGAACACAGGTAATCACGGAATTGAAATGTCCATACCAAAACATGAAAGTTCACTAAAATGTTGCCAAAGCCGATCATGATTCTTGGGAGCAGTCTCCTAAATGTTACACTGTAACTGCAACAATTAGGTTTTCACAAAGAATTATTTGCCAAAATGAAAACACAAGAATATTGTAGCGAAACATACCGGTTAACAATAACGCGAACACATTTTTTTTGCGATTTAGTACTTTTGTGATATTTCTGATTCCTTCAAAAATTGAGGATGAACTACCTAGAAACATTCCTTTTTTTGGTGAATGCGGGTTGTAAACTGTGTTAGCTGGGGCTACATCGTAGGGTATTGCGTCCTCACTTATCTCGCACGCTTTTTGCCGCTTAGAGCGCTGAAAACCTGGCCAATGAGGGCGTCTAAGATTACGAAAATACCATTATTTCGAAGCACAGGTGCTTCTGAATGGCCAAGTAGCTGGTTAAGTGAGCACACTAAAATTTTAGCAGCAGGTTCCCGCATTTGTCTCCCTGTATGGCTCACAACAACGACCTATTCTTTATTACAAGGCTGTCTGCTCGAAAAAGCCTGTTTGGAGGCCGTATTACGAGATCCTATGCTGAGGCCCATAGCAAATGGAATAGAACTATAAGCGTATTTTTCCAAGCACGTTACCAGAGGGACGCTGTTTCTATAAAACAACAGGAATACGATAATTTGGTTGCGAAGGTATTTGAACTCATCAGTGCTTCTAGAAGGCAGATGATGCAGATCGCACGCATGACGCTGTCGCGGCAAGAAACAAAAAGGCGTCTGTGACATTTTAGGACAGACCACCCAACGACATCGACGGCTGCAGAACTTGCTGCTCTCCGCGCTGCACTTCAGGTAGTCAACCGCGAACAGCCTGAACGGTGGTCAGTATTCAGTGATTCGAAGGCAGCTCTGCAATCTTTGCTGTCAGCCCTGCGGCACGGACCATGCAATCAGTTGGTCTTCTAGGTTAGGCATCTCCTCCATACTGCATTAGAGAAAGGTCACCACGTGACATTTCAGTGACTGCCAAGTCACTGCGGCGTGATAGGCAATGAACGTGCCGACATTGCTGCTCGATCAGCTCTTCAAGGGGACATGGTCGAGACAATACCCCTATCGAGGACCGATGCTGCTAGCCGACTTCGAGTGGTCGCACAAGAAGTCACTTTCTCTACTTGGAACACAACAAGTAGACTGCGCAACCAACGCCACCACTGCCCGAACACTTTACGTCTTCAGACACCTACTGGACTACGCCGAAATGATGCCACTCTGCTTTGCCGTTTATGGCTGAGAGTGGCTTTCACGAAGTCATTCTCCTATAGAATCGAAATGGCTGACAACCCTTTTTGCGACAACTGTGGTAGCGAGGAAACATTACAGCACATCTTCTCTGACTATCCTCGCTATAATGCGCAGAGAACATCACTAGCAGCCGCGCTAGCTCGCATAGACCAGAGACCGATGACGGTAGAAACCATTCTGGAAAGTCGACCAGAGAGGTCATCGCGGGTGAAGGCGACGAAGGCAGTGCTAAACTTCTTAAAGGCAACAGACTTATGGCTGTGATGACTGTGAAGTGAGACTGTGTGTGCGTGCTCTCTCCTCTATCTCTCTCTCTTTTTCTCCATCTTTGAATCTCCCCCACCCCTTTCCCCAGTGTAGGGTAGCATACCGGTCCTACTAGACTGGTTAACATCCCTGCCTTTCCTTTCCCTCATCTTCTTTCCTTCCTTGATCAATTACAATTCACTAATCACTAACAAGTGACTTCATCTCTGTACTTGAAATCTAAATAAATGCCCTTCACTTTGTCTTCTCTGTTCGGATGTCTCGGTGGAGCTGCAGTTGTCCGATGTGCGTTGCGTGAAAGCCAACCGCAGTTTGAACAAAACTCCTGAGGCAGCTGCACTGCCTCAGGTGTTTTGCCTCCGTGATCGGCGCACGTTTGACCTAGAAAATATGTGATATGATGGGGTTACTCTATGACGTCACGTCATGTGACGTCACCAATTTTTTCGATCAGTGAAATCGTCACGTGATGGTGATTTTTTGCCTCACTCGTGTTGACTCGGCCGACGCGGGACGCTGCCGGTCAATTTTCGCGTTTGATTACACAGGTGGCGTTGAATGAGACATCTAAGGCTTTCGCCTTAAGAAAATGCAACAGATAGGGGCCTTTACGGGCTTGGTGGTCCCAGTTTATACGTACGAGAGCACTGGCACTTGTTGTACCAGGGTCCTTCAATACCTTTCAATAACAAAATATTGAAGGGCTTTGGTTACTGGTCACAATAAAGAATAAACGTCTTAAAGCTTAAGTCAACCTACTTCATTTAAGAAGGCAGCAGATACGCCCTTTGAACGTGGGCCGAGTACTCGTGAACCGACAAGTGGCAGCTGCACAGCTCCCTCTCTTTTCATGAAGCATAGATGAGTATATGCGTGAGAGAACATGAAATAAGAGAAAATAAGATGACACCAAGGGGGCTAAAAAAGGCGGTACTTTGTATAACTATTGCAATTCAAAGCATACTGCGCACTTTAGCAGCGAAACTTTTTAAGGTATTGGTAACTTGTGCTTCGTCGCGAAAAACTCCTTAGGTGGGTATAAGCCTCAGCAATGGGGCAAGCCGCACTACCGAGTTCAGCAGGTTCGAGCGTTAAACGAAAACGCTGCTGGCGAATTAAGGCACGTTAAACACGTGGAAGGTAGAAAAAGGGAAATACGATAGATAAATAAAAAGAACGAGAGAAGGAGAGAGAAAAAAAAGATAAAGAGAGAGAGAGATAACGAGAGAGGGAGAAGAAAGGGATAGGAAGGAAAAAGGAAAAAGCTAGAGTGAAATAAAGGGAATAAAGACATAATAAATAGAAAGACAGATAACAACACAGAAAGAGAGAGAAAGAGATAGAAACATAGACACGAAAAATAGACAGAAAACAGAGAGAAGACAGAGAGAGAAAGAAAGATAATTTTCGAGAGAAACAAAGAGAGAATGAAAGAGATAGAAAGAAAGAGGAAGCCATAAATAGCGAGATATATACAGAGAGAGACAGAAAGAAAGAAGGCAGCCATAAATAGAGAGAGAGAGAGACGAAAGAAAAAAAGGCAAGGAAAAGAAAGATAGAAACAGCTGGAAAGAAAAGAGATAGTTAAAGAAAGAAAGAAAGAAAGAAAGAAAGAAAGAAAGAAAGAAAGAAAGAAAGAAAGAAAGAAAGAAAGAAAGAAAGAAAGAAAGAAAGAAAGAAAGAAAGAAAGAAAGAAAGAAAGAAAGAAGAAAGAAAGAAGTAAAGAAATAAATAAAGAAAGAAACAGTAAGGCCACCACGCTCGGCCCTTCCTTAAGGCTTTAGTCCACTAGTTTCGAAGCTGCCAGAATTTTTTTCTCTCTAAAAGTATCGGTACACATTATGTTACGAGTGTAAGCGCCAATTAAGGACAATTGGTCGAGGGACTCAAACTTCATTAGACACGACCGTAAGGAAGCTAACCGATAATGAAGCTCAGGAAAGAATAAGGGTGTTACATTTAGTTTTAACAGCGGATCTGTTTAAGCTGGAATTAAGTCTATTGTCGTGGACTGAAAACTCGGTGGGTGTGCGCCGCCGAAAGCGAGTATGTACTAAGCAGCTCCAAGCATAGCATAGCCATGCATAGCAAGGGGGGTGGGAGAGAGAAGTGAGGGCATCGCATGTATAGCAGAAGGTTAGGAAAGGGAAGATAGGGTGAGGAGTAGTGATATGAAGGTGAGAAGGAAGAAAATGAGGACGGGAGAGGGTAAAGCTTGGTGTAGCATTGTATAGTATAGTTTAGCAAGTGGACGGGAAAGGGAGGTGGGGAGGACTGATGTAAGGGGGGAGAAGGAAGTGCGGAGGATGAAGGAAAGTAAGAGGGCAGAAGATGGCATGTGGAGAGGAGGAGGAAAAATAAAGAAAGGGAAATAGTACTTCAGGAGGTCCCGATGCAGTCTCTTGATTATGTGACTTCCCTCTGTATACTAAATGCCTGTAACTTTAACCGACTTTTAATAATAAAATTGTGATTCTGATCCTTGGCGAGGCGGGATGAGAACGTGGGCTACCCACGGACCAATGGCGAGTGCCGTAACCGCTGGTCTGTCCAGGCACGGTAGCAAACAAGCATTCATGGGAACCATATGATTGCATTGCTATGGACAAGAGAACCAGAAATAGAGAACGAGAAAGTGAGATAGAATGAAAGACAGAAAGGAAAAGAAACCTAGAGAAAGAGAAAAAGAGACTTAGAGAAAGGAAGAGAGAAAGAAATAGAGGGGGGAAATAAAGAGATAGAAAGAGAGAGAAAGAAAGCATGACATAGACAAGTATAGTATAGTATAACGAGATGTTGGGAAATGAAAGTGAGGGTGAGGAGGAGGGAAAGTAGGAGGGGAGAAAGTAAAGCATACCATAGCCATCTATATTACAGCATAGCAAGGAAATGGGAAAGGGAAGTGATTGTTAGGAGGAGTGATGAGAGGGAAAGCAGGAAGGGAATGCCACAAGCTCCGCTGTTTCCGCAGTATTACAACTAGTGCTTAGCTGCCCCAATTGCTAAGACGAAAGTGTTTTATGCTGGGGTCCGCCAAGACTTCAGTGAATTATTTTAACGCGATAGCGTTAAAGAGCTCGTTTCGCAGAAATTCCGGCGTCGGCGTCGGCGTCGGTGTCGGCGTCGGAGGCGGCGTCGTTGGTTGTGAGCGAAAAATCATCATCTTGTCCATGACCGAAAAATCGAGAAAGATGCAAATAAAATAAATAATAAAAAATTCCGGGCCCGAGTGAGGATCGAACCCAGGCCGTCTGCGTGGCAAGCAGGTTTTCTACCACAGACCCACCCTTCTGCTTGGAATTACATTGAAAATAACTTCCTCTGCTTGGAAATGCAGTGAAAATAGCCATTCTTTACAAACACACGCGTCCGGTATACAGGCGTCACAATACAACATGTTATATCACAGTAATATTGCGTGGTTCAAGCTTACATTGCCATCGGGCGTCAGAACATGTGAATATCATGACGACATCATGGTTCAAAGCCAGCCACTCATTGCATAAGGCACACACGTTACTGCGCGTTTTCCCTTAAGACCACGTAGTGGGTGTATAGCAAGTTCGAACAGATTCCCCGCTCATAGTTGCTCGTGGTGTAAAGCATGCTACCCATTACATAGTATGCACTAAGTGATTAAAGTACGCACTAGGTACAGGATATCGCTATCGCATTCAACTCTTAAAGGCGAAGCTTGAGGGTCCCCCAATTTTTTGTAACGGAAATGACGTCGAAAAAAATGGACATGATCCGATGGCCAAGAAAATGTTATGCTAACGGGAGTCGAACTCCTGACCTACCGGCTCGCGATAACCGATGCCAGGCAGGCTATCCACTGCGCCACGGTCTCCTTTCTTTGTTTATTACTTATGCACACGCTTAAAGCATTGTCAAACGAATATATACCAAACAAAAGACAAAGGAAAGAAAAAGGAAAGCTACATAAATATCATACTTTACCAGTTTTTTAACATGGCTTCGTCTCTAGAATGCTTTATACTTGATGAAGCCATTCAGGTACATCTGGTTCGACCTTCTGTGTTTTCAAAAATGAACATATAAATTCAAAACAGTATTGTCGAACCGGACGTGCATTAATATCAGCATGGCGCACAGCAATTCTTGATCGCCATAAACTGTGCCGGCCCTGTAACATAACTAGATCGAACGGTACCCCTTCCTCGTTTGCAACCGGGAGAAATCTGATGCCGTAGGCATCAAGGCGCAAATCCTGTTTTAAAGTCCGTTGAAGAACGTCCCCAAAAAAGACCGCATCCCAGCAGTCAAGATCAACATGTTCGATTGTATCCCGCTTCCTGCAGAGAAAAATTGGACACTTTGTATATTCAAGAGTGTGTTCGGCGAACGCCTGTGGCCATTCGACTGACTAGGTTATGAGTTTTTTTTTTTTTTTTTTTTTTTTTTTTTTTTGTACATGTATAGCGTTCGGTATAGCGTTTGGTATCGGGGGGAATCCTCATTCTTGGGGCGCTTCTCCGAACCGCTTGCCGTGGAATCGCTCGCCGTGGAATCGCTTGCCGGCGCGCCTGCCCTTCTCCTATGAAAGGCAGTCGTGCTAGGTGGTTTCCGCTCAAACCGCAAGTACTGTTTGTCGGCGAATATAAGCACTACGCATATAATTAATTAAAGGTTCGTCGTTACTGTTAATAGCAGTATGTTTGACTGAGCACCGATGTCAGAATACTGAACGAAATTTACGAGGACATTCAAGTTTCTGAAATGAAAATAGCAGAGAAAATAAAGAAGAAATTGAAAATAGCAGAGAAGATAAAGGACAACCTTGGCGCGCAGAACGCACACCATCGATTCGTTTCCCGATAACTTTGTTGATGATGAGCCGCATTTAACAACTATAGTATCTGCCATTCGGACTGCATCCCGAATCAGGCTACCACGTTGACATAGCCTAACAAGAGAAGCAGACTTTCATGGGGTACTCGATCAAACGCTTTTTTTTAAAAATCAATCTGGATCATTGCTATGAGTTCACTTGTGGCATCACAGCATTCGAATGCACTTCGTGCCTTAAGAATGTTTGTGAAATCCCCCCGTACGTATAATGCTGTCGCCC
Source organism: Rhipicephalus appendiculatus (assembly GCA_030522465.1). Lineage (NCBI taxonomy): Eukaryota > Metazoa > Arthropoda > Arachnida > Ixodida > Ixodidae > Rhipicephalus > Rhipicephalus appendiculatus. The sequence continues at coordinate 11,495 of JALIZH010027876.1, forward strand.
CGTAAGTATAAGCGCCCAGGGAATCGCATTACATTGAATTTGTCTGGCACGAAGTACATTATGTCAATTTGATAAACACATGCGAAATTGTTGCGCGTTTGTGACATAGCATAAAATATTCACCTTCTATATGATGCCCGCATACTCAATGATATAGCTATGGATCACCATCAGTACTTTCGCTGTACTTCTCATTATTATTAAAATACTTAGCTTAAATGCTAGAGCCTAAATCAACATAGAGTGTGAGCTCCATTTCGAGCAATAGTAGCTATCAGACCAGTTTTTTTTTTAAATTTTTTTTACATTTCTCCAGTCAAAGTGCAGCTTTGATAGCAGTTTTTCAACGCTCGCGGTAACATCGCCCTGTTGTCAATCTTCTATAACATCCTTCAGTCAACAGTGGGAACAGCAGCACCTCTGAAACGACCCTGTTCCACATTACACAGGCTTCACAATAACTCCAGGTGTGACCGCAATTGTGGTTTAGCGGCGTGCACTGAACTACTGTGATTATGAAAGCGTTTTCACCTTTTGGTACTTACCGCGCAATTAACTATACTCTGATAATGTAATAACAGTTATATTGATAATTAATGAAGTTTAACGTCCCGAAACTACGATATGATTATGCGAGACGCCGTAGTGGAGGGCTCCAGAAATTTTGATCTCCTGGGGTTCTTTAATGTGCGCGTAAATCTAAGTACACGGGCCTCGCGCATTTTCGCCTCCATCGATACTCTGGTAATATATAGGTTTTTTTTTTCTTTTTTGTCTATGGAGCTCGTTTCCCGGGTATATGTCATGACCACCCAATAAATGTTTCATACGTGCTCCTAAGTCTAGCCGGTTATTTACTACTGACCGCTGCTTTCTTCAGATGGCAGTGTGACAAACCCCTTTTTTTTCTTAACAAAAGTTCTCATGTGTTAATATGTCTGCCGTGGTGGGGCACTGGTTATGGTGCTCGGCTGCTGACCCGAAGGCCGCGGGTTCGATCGCGGCGCTGGCGGTCGCATTTCGATGGAGGCGAAATGATAGAGGCCCGTGTACTTTGCGCTGTCAATGCACGTTTAAGAACACCAGACAGTCGAAATTTCCGGAGCCCTCCACTACGGCGTCTCTCGTAATAATATCGCGGTTTTTGGGACGTAAAACCGCAGATTTTATTATTATTATTATTATTATTATTATTATTATTATTATTATTATTATTATTATTATTATTATATTAATATTATTTATATTATTGTGTTAATTTGTTTAATCGTTGTTCCTCTGTGACTTCTGTTGTTCGGGCCGAATTTATATTAGCCCGACAAGGTGGTCTAGTGATTATGCTGCTCGACTGCTGTCCCGAAGGTCGCGGGATCGAATCCTGGCCGCGGCGGTCAATTTTCGATGGAGGCGAAAATGCTTTTGGCCCGTGTAATTAAATTTATATGCACGTTAAAGAACCCCCGGTGGTTCGAAATTTCCGAAGCCCTCCACTACGCCCTCCAACTACGGCGTCTCTCATAATCATATCGCGGCGTTAGGACATTAAACCTCAACAATAATACTATTAAAATTTATCCTTCTCGGGAGATATGCAATTGCTATCGTATTTTGTCCAGTTATCATATCATGAAACGTATCTAACGTGATTAGAGTTATATTCTAGAAACCTTCGTAGGTTCAACGTGTAACATCTTTGTTAGTATTCAGGCACATTTTTCGCGTTGTATGCGTTCTGGACGAATACGTAACGCTAGGCTATCTTTGTGCAGCTTTGTCCTTACGCTCATGTGTATTTTCTTCCGTGTTCTCTTCTTTCCATCTCCCTATATTTTCATCCTTTAATGCCCTTACCCCAGCGTAGCATAGCAAACCGGACGTGTGTATGGCTGACCTTCCTATCTTTCCTTCATCCTCAACCTCCTCCTTTACGCCAATATTAACGTGAATTTTATTTTGTGATGAAGCCTGATGTGAAATTTCATAATGAAAAGCTTTTTCGCGCACTTATTCCTAGCTTAACGCTCACAATGAGGCTTCTAATTCATAAGGCTTCAATATAACCCTGACATGCAATCCTGAATCAAACCTCGTATTAGGCACGAGGGCACCGGTAAAGTAAGAAAAATCAGGCCATTGCGCAAAGTCTTTTTAATATTACGCCACCGCATCAGGTAAAAGGCAAAATGAGTTTTATTTCATTGCGCCCTACTTGTATCAATGTCATCTACTCTGAATATGAGATATATAAAAGCAAGCAAGACGTAGCGTTAGCGCCCACTCACATAACGCCTGCTCTCCGGTAACCCTTCGCAAAAATAAAGACCACAACGGTAGGTTCGCTGTGCTTTATTTTCTGAGCGATAAGTTAGGAATTCCGCGTGGAGGACATACTACAGATGTCATAATCTGATAAGCAAAGCACGACAGCTGCGTACTCTAGATCAAGGTTCATAAACTTTTCTCTTTACGCAGGTGTCGCCCACGATTGGTTTGTGCAGCGTTCATCCTTCGCTCTTGTCAATATCATAATTAGCGATTTCTTGAACGCCGATCATTACGCAAACGTTATGTTGCGTAACATATCTTATGCAATAGCTCGAAGCTCTTGCTTAATTTCTAACATGAGGAATACAGAATTAAGATTAGTTTCAACCACCTTTACTGAACTCTAAAACCATGTACTATCGAAATCGCCTGTAAAGCAAGGCTCATTTTTACGTGCATAAAGCTTGAGGCTTCCTAGAAAAAAAGAAAAAAAATACTTGAAAACAATGGTAACAAATTTACCTATATTTGAACATTACTGCAACCGAATACGGTAACTTTTCAACACTCTAAAATGATTTTTTCCCACTCCATCTCGTACATCGGACATCAACCAGCAATTACCGTACTAAGTCTGTACGTACATCTACCTATATATCCCCTTCAGCGATGGTGGCTAGGTTTATGTGTGTTTATGCTAGTAGTGTCCACCTGTGGCTAAAAGGGAGCAAGATACATAGCTCATTGGATGAACTAAACTTTCTTTATAGTGAATGTCTTGACTTAATCTGAGTATCCCGCGTATGAATGTAACTGATCACTGTGATTAAAGCACTATGATGTTCGATGGGTAGTTCGACGTGTCGCAATATGACACCAACATTAAAAGTATTTATAAGGTTTCTTTTCTCGAAATTAATACAACCAAAAGCCAATTGCGTACACATTTGGAGAGTCTATGATTCCATTCATTTTTATGCCAGAATGGAACATGATTGACTGTAGAATAATTAAATATGTAGTTACATGCAAAGTATAATTTAATTTATTACTGAAACTCACTCGAAGCAGCACGTTGCTTCATTTTCTTTCGCGGAATGTAATATTGAGTGCCTTGAAAATATGCTATATGAATTTGACGCATTTGTAGAGTGTGCATCATGATTCGTATCTGAAAACTATATATAAAGGGAAGGCCAACATACAAAAACAAAAAAAATTACATTTATTCACAATGTTTAGACCAAGGACCGGTCTCGAAAACCATCATATATCTCATACACCACCAATGTAACGCAAAGTTAAATTCGGTGCTTTCTTCGTTATAGTTCCGTGGTATTAATTCTCGAACATACGTTTATTTCCTTTTTTTTCTTGTATTCATTTATTTTCTTTCTTGTAATAGTGTTGAATTGTAGTATTCTGTATGGCATTATTTTACGTTTCCTTAACATACGTTGTTTTTTCTTGGTGAGAACCCTTGTTTGCAGTCTTCATGAACTCTCACGCGGACTTTTGACCAACATAATTAATTTGGTGGGCAGCTTTCTGTGAGGTCTATCAATGTGCACGTGCATTTCGGACGCGCATGGTCATTTCTTTGGACTTTTCATACCAACACCATTACAATCACTTCCTACGGTTCCCACCTTAATCCAATTTTGGAGGTGCACCATGACGAATGGATCGGCGCCATTCACCTGAGTGTAAAGTGCAGCTACGGGCAAATGACAATACTAAGTGCCGTCTACATACCTTCCATACTTCTACGAAAAGCGGCTTTAAGGTGGGATGTGTCAAAGAAAGGTAAAGCGTCGCCTATGTGTACAGCGCTGCTCAGTACTGGCGCCAGACGCAAGCCCCGTGCACCCTGGCTTTGACGGCGCAGCTCTTAGGCGCCCGCTCCTGTGTTGCGCGGTGTTCGTCGTCGTAACCCGGCAGAGTGAAATAGGACGAAAGAAGAGAGTGAACGCGGAGCGCAGCGGAGAATGGAAGACGGTGATAACGCGGAGAGCGTGAGGAGGAGGGGATGGCTGTGGTGAGACGACAGGTTCCGCGGCGGCCCCCCGCGGCACCACAGTGGTGAGCGCGATCATGCGGTCGCCGATGAAGCTATCAGTAAGGTACGCGGCGAGCGTATCTACCGATACCATATACGGAAATAAAGTGCTGCGTGAACGGAGCCCTGTCTGCGGCGGCTGTTGTGGAACAGGCCCACGCACTGCCTTCCGCGGTCTCCCGGCTAGCGAGGTAGTCGCGTAATTAACTGACATTTAATAGTTAACTTTTCAGTGCCTGCAGCAAGCGGGCTGAAATGTTGGAGGCAGTAACATTTATACACAGTTCCGCTTGGGAGAATTCTTGTAGCATGTCGGTGCTCAGAGATACCCACTGCAAAGTTTAATTGCGGTTTACATGATTACGCATGTAAGACAGTCAGCACAGGCGCAAAGCTCATCCCCCGATGTGCCATGACATTTGCGTACGTCGTTTAATCTGACAACGGGTCGAAAGCACAGGCAAACATGAATACGGTTACCCTTTTACTACCGGCTGGCGATAGGAAGCAATGAGTGTTTGTCACAGAAGGGAGGAACACTGCCCCGATCCTCACCGCCCTGCATGCGTAATCATGAAAACCACAATTAAACTTTGCCGCGGAATATCTCGGAGCACAGACACGCTAGAAGAATTCTTCCAAGTGGAACTGTGTATACACGCAATTGCCTCCAACTTTTTAATACAAACATGCTATACAAACATGATATATAAGTTATCTGCAAAGGTGGCTTTCACGTTCTTCCCAGTGCTGACTTTTAGGAAAACCATAAAGCTTAACTCTGAACCCCCATTAGAGATCGTTTTTAAAGTGAAACCTGCGAACTTCGGTTCATCAGCGCCTTGGTTAAACCGCGATCGCTTTCCAGTTGTCGAGCACACAAAAGTGGAACAACATACTTAAGAGATATTATGCACAGAAAGTGCATCTACATGTGTAAAACGCTCAACGCACACGCCGCGGTTCTCGCGCGTCGCAGGAGCTTCGTCTTCAAGATGACTCTGAAAAGACATCATCCGGGTTTAGCTTGTATACTCCTTGTCATTTTCGTACTTTCGATGGTGGAAGCCAGCCGAACCAGAGCGCTTGTAGAGGTAAGTATAGGCTTCCCTCCGCGCTCTTCATATTTACAACGATGTGGTTGAAGACGACAAGTGCGTGCAGTATTCGATACGTCGTTTTATGTGCGTGCTATAAGCGATTGGACATTATCGCGTAGAGTTTCCAAGACTATATTTATGGTACTACATTCTATGCCTTATTTTACGCGCATTTATATCCTGTCACAACCAGGTTTATCTCGCTAAGCAGTAACTTCTTGAAAGCACCATCGCAATGGTAACTTGCTGCTTGGGATAATAAGGTGCCGCCGTTCAAAGCGGAGCGCTGTACAACGTGTGTCCGAAACCAGTGCTGTGATGTTGGCGTGACAGAAGGCACTTTCAGAATAATGCACCCAAAGCTTTTCGTATGCGCCTGTGCGCTATCGCTGGCTTTGTTGCCACTGGACATGCGTCGTACGCTGAACTCATGAGTATGCGCGTTACTTTTCAAAAATAGGTTGCGTAACTAAGCAATGCAGCACCTGGGTACCCAATTATAAAGCTCTCCTACGGCGACAGCATACCCCATTTCTCCAGATTGCTTTAGAATTACGGGGTGGTGAGGTTACTTCAGGCAATTTCTGACGTGGAGGTAAGCGCTGTAATTATCGCGTCCATCACTTGCATTTATACATTCATTTGGTGAAAAAGATTGAATCCGCAAAAAAAAAAAAAAAAAAAAAAACACTCCTCGAGTCTTTTTTATTTTTGCAAAACTTTCAAAGGTTATCTCCTTGGTAGATAATTTCTGAACATCAAAAAGACCAGCAACTGAGTAGCAGCGGCAGCGGTCGCCAGTTTGTCAATAGCCGCTTTCAACAGAGCTACTAAAATTACCATGTATTCGTGCCATCGTGACTTAGCCTCATGTGACAATGGCATCGACGAAATTTGTGGTGACATACTTTGTATAGACTGAGAATGTTCCAGTAATAAGCACAAACATTTTCGAGAATTTTGAAATCACGTCGCGATGGCCAGCAAAAAGCAACAGCGGATGGAGGGTAGCAGAAACGACGCTGTTTAGTCGGCCCAACATCCAGTCAAACCCTGAGGAATAGACGAAATCGCTATGGAAGAGTCGTTACAGAAAATTAACACTTGGCCGGTGTCAGTTTACGCTCTAGAATATTTCACCCAACCCAAACAGCTTCTTGTTGAAGGTGTATAGAAAAAAAATTGGCGGAACTTGCGCTAAGCCGCTCAAGCCTTAAAACAGCGAAACTGGACGATTCTGAAGAATAATCTGGTTGATTCTAGGTTGTTTCTGGGCCTGAGCAGGTTGGTTATTTCCTACGTTGCTTCTAGGTTGTTGCTAGGCTTTAGCCAGGGCTGGGCACAAATACTCATAAAAGCATTCCAGAATACAGATATGGTAATAAATGGACTGGAAGCCAGAATTACAGATACTGAGATACATTTGTCTTTGAAGTAACGGGACATTGCCGAAATACTTTTGCAAAAAGACGAAAGAAGTATTCCGGAATACAGATACAGAAATACAGATACAGAAATACAGATACAAGAATACAAATACTAGAATAGTCTTTTGACTTCGGGAATACTGATGTTCGGCAAAGACATTCATTATGCGCAGAATAGTATTGTGACCAATGTTTCACCGCAATGAAAGTTGCAAGTTAAGCGTATGGCTCGAATCACTAACGAACGCCAGTGAATAAAAAAAGAAGTAGCATTTATTCTAGACACATCATAATGCTGAGATGCTTGTCGCGTTAAGTACACATAGGCAGCAACAGCTTCTCATATAGGCTGTCATTTAGAGAACGTCGGTTAGGCCTCATCGCAAGACTCGCGAAACCACTTGCAGCCCGAAAAATACAAGCGTGCGGCACCTACTGCCATGATAGACTGCGACTTTTATCGGCAGCGCATGACAATACTGTCCTCCAAAATTCTTCCGTCAGAGCGTCGGGAGCTTTACCACATCGGCCATTCTGAGCGCGTGGGGTCCCTTCGCCGCCTCCCACTGTGCCGGCGACCAGCGGCATGGCTTTGCTTGGCGTAGCACAAAGGTCTTTCTTTTCCCCTTAGAAACAAGTCCGCTCATGTCCGACGAAAAAGTAACGAGATGCGCGTGTCTTGTACAGTATAACGATATAATCGATACATCTTAAAAGCAGATCACTACTGAGATACAAGTACATTTTTCCAATGTATCTTGATACAGCAATCCAGGATGCTCAAAAGCATCTGTAAGATATTATCGCAATACGAGACTATCTTACAGCCTAGCATCACCTAGCTAAAGCCAGGGCTGAGCAGTATCGCTATACGAGAGCATCGCTCTCGTATCGCGTTCAGAAATTACTGAAGGCAAGCTTTTCAGTAATTTCTGAACTGTGTGAGCGAATGTCACTTTCACACACCAATTATATGTCATGTTTACTTAATTTCTAGGTGGTTTATGCTGTTAACACTTGAATTGACGAATTAAGTTCTCCTGTAAGCGTTGTTATTCAAGCAATATAAATACATTCTTTATGAGAACGAGGTATTAAATGAGGTAACCTTGAGTATATGCCATAGCCTACTGGCCCAGCTCATGCTTTTATGTAATCCAATCATCGACATTTTCGCATTCTGTGAGTGAGCAACCAAGTGCACCCTTATAATAATAAAACAACTGCATAATTGATTTGGCGCTCACTTGTCGTGATTACGAAATACTAAGATACTTTTTCAGCTGGCTCAACGGCGACCGCTATTGCTGTACGAGTGCTACCGAACGGGAGAGACGGTCGAACCTCCAAATGCAGTTAACATGGCTAATCTGCTGGATGGCACACAGCGCCAAAACAATCTAGTACAAGTCACCTTCTGGTACGAAACGCGTGGACAGCTGGACAGCTACGTGACGTGAGTACCTCCACAATGGCATGACGAACGTCCCATCATCGTTGGCATGATGATGCGACACGTTGAGGTTTTTGCACTGTAATCTATGTAGGCGCCCACTCAACAATGCCTGTGTTGTCAATAACTGACTTGCATAGGTAATAGTTGCGACAACTAATTTCCACTAACTACATTCTTTATCACATTTAAAATCGTATGTATAGTTACCGTAATGACTGATTGGTGTATAGGTAAATTTTTTTTCTTTCATATCACGTTTGGGAACTCACCTAGTAGTGTAAACTTTGGGGCTCGCTCTGTTGTACTAAAGTTTGCAAACACTATATGGTAAAACTGGAAGAACTTATATCTTTTATAAATTATGTTGAACGGGTACATGTAGGCGCTATTTGTGCGTGGACAATGCACTTAGAAAAATTTGTCAGCTCACCAAATGCGAGGGTGATATATATATATATATATATATATATATTTATGACAGACATACATCCAGTAGTATAAGATTGGCTGGCATTGTTGCTGCAGGCTTGTATGTGCCGCTGTTGAAAACATGACGAGGGCGAGGTCGTGAAAAAGATAACGAGTTCGTATTGGCAGTGATCGAACCAGCCTCACGTTCTGCTGTACTGTTAGTTACAGGCTTCTGTTGCGGTATAACGTGACAGTATATATATATATATATATATATATATATATATATATATATATATATATATATATATATATATATATATATATATATATATCATACTACGACGTAGAGGAGCGTGCAGAACGAAAACTTCTTACTTTTCTAACGTATCAGTAGGGCACGTTGGAAAAATAAAACGTTTTCGCTCTGCACATCCTCTACTTCGCAGTTTTGCGTCTACTGGATCCAAGGACACCTTCTCCTTCACACACACACACATACACATACACACACACACACACACACACATATATATATATATATATATATATATACCGCGATATCATACGAAGATATTTTGCCTTGTTTCGTAGTGTTAGAAAAAAAGCTTGTTTTTTATGTGTTGCAGCGGCACCAACCCGTTGGAATACGACCCAATAACTGACACTGCAATAATCCAAACCAATGGTAAGGAGGCATTCGCGAAGCCTTTGTCTAAAGATATAGCTTTCAACCTCGTTTGTGTTTTAAACTGCTGCAGTAGATACATAACAGTCCACTGTACCTGCACGGCGGCACAACGGCGTTTATTGTGGTTTGCAGCCGTGAAACACCAAAAACAAGATATGATTGTTGTAAGGAAACAGGTAAATATTGCTCCATATTGTCTGCGGAGGCTAAATCATTTCACTCAGGTTTTCTACTGTGCAGCTTAATTCCTGTAGCTCGCATTTTTCCGTTTTTGTGATTTTAAAACTTTTTTTTCACAACGAACTGCAGCAACACACTCGTGTGAAATCATTAATGCTATAAACGTTCTAAAATTTAATCCAGCGTCTCATGTTTTTGAAACTTCGTATCTATTTGTTCAGCGTCGACAAGTTACCATTGTTAAAAAAGATGTACACCACTGTGTTCCGGGTGTGGAGGCCTCTACCAGACGTTATGCGTCTTTAGCCCAGGAACCTTTCGGTAGCTGTACGGAAAAAGAATTAACAGATTCATTTCAATTCATCGTTAAAGAAAGGGTCAACCATTGCTTTGTACAATGAACTGACTCACACTAGACTGATTAGTGCGGTAAAGTGTTCTGCGAAATTCAGGGATGAGTACTGTGGGAAGCTTTCACTTTCGCGAGATATTGCCCCGCGTGATCATTTGGTGTATTCAGATTTCACCCGCAAAGACTGTTAGCGACGCTCGACGTGGACCACGCCGTAATGTTTGACTAGCTTACCGATTGTTTGAGATAATTCTGTTAAAATTGCGCGCAGGACGCGAACAGTCTAGTTCATTCGAAAGCCTTACGCGGGCACCAGCGATAACGCTGGAATCTTCGACAGCACATGTATAAAAGTCCACGTGCTTCAGCCGCTTGGCAGATTACTCGACCGCAGACGACTGTTATCGCCGCTCTCAGTGCACAGCGTATCGCTCGTATGAGGTTTTCATTCCCCGGCTACGAGTTCCCCCCAAATAAAGAGTTCCGCTTTTCCCAGTCTTGCATGGTCAAGCATTCTTCACCGTCTCGACCACGTGACGATATCTATGGCCACCACACCAAAATCCCCACCATATCCACGAAGTGAATGATGTTAGAGGAGCTTGCTCGGAGATAATCCGGTAAACCATGAATCCTCCGTACAATTCCTCCACTGTCATATAAAGGCGTGACACGTTTATAGTTATATACACATTCTATACACAATGTTTATTATTTAACATTTTTTTGCACTATATACACTATTTACTCATGCGTGACTCATGACGCTGAGTGCGATGACAGGCTGCAAAGGATCTTCGAGGTCCGTAACTTCATGCGCCGGCTCGATGTCGTCATCTTTGAACTTGCCATCGGCGCGCTGCGATAGTGCGATGATGATGACGCTGCCATGATGGCAGCGTCATCGTCATCGCACTCTGCAAGTCAGAGTAACAGCTGCGCCTCTATCGGGACCAATGAGAACTAGCGGCTACGGCGGTGGACAAGCCCCGAGCATAAAAGTTTGGCAAGCAAGCTCCTAAAACCGCCAGGCCTGCGCGGAACGCGCAGAGTCACAACGAACGCCGGAAGAGCTGCTCCAAGAAGCACACTTGCATGGTACCCACTACGTCATAAATCATCATAATTTCTGTGTAGTGGGGAAGCGTCCACTGTGCCATTATTCGTCATTCTTCGAAAAAGCGCGGTACCCGCTACACGCCTGTAACGCATTATATGCACTTTGTTGATGCTGTGGCTGACGACGATGAAGAATACCTGAGGCTTTTGTAATGGGTTGGAGCATTGAACGACCCACTCGTTACGCCATTCGGAATGTGAGACGCCTGTTTGTTACTTTACTGTTCTAAAACGCGTTATTACACATGTTAACACAATTACTTACCCGACATGAAGCCTGCATAGGGTCAGTTTGCAACGCTGTTTCGAGCGCCGGCGTAGCTCACTGGTAGAGTGCTGGGCTGCCACGCAGAGGGCCCGGGTTCGATTCCCATTCTGTTCTAGGTATTTTTTATTTATTTAGTTTTTCTTATTTCGCGCGATACTGGTTACGGACACCGGCGGCGGCGGACAACTACGGCGCAAAAACGGCCCTTGTTGTGATCTCATAACAGATTTCGCTGCAAAAACGTGAAACAACCATGTCATAACATCTGAACGGCACCCATGAACCCAACAGTGTCACCCGTGGACAGGTTTCATTCTAATCTATACAGATAAGATTGATAAGTCGGCTTGCTCTTCCAAATGAAAAAAATCGGGCAGATACCACACCTTGTGGGAATCGGTTTCATGGAAAGCAGTCGGCGAGTAATTGTCTATGCTGCATTTTTCTGGCTTTCAGCCAAAAGTTACGAGGTGGATCGACATGTTTTTGTGAGTGTAGTAGTTGCGTGCCCATCGTAGGCTTGCCGGGAACGTCGACTACTATGGCGTTTAAATAGTCACTTATGGTCTGACGTAACGTCCGCGCTCAGGTTAAAACACAGACGCAAGCATTATTTAAACAAATTGCACTTTATTGTGCAATGTAGTGAATACCATGCGTAACTTTCGTTAGCGCATTCCTCCGGGGTCGAGCAACGCTTGTATATAGCCTGCTGAGTCATAGGAATAGGAATGTAATGTTTATTATACTGCTAATAATATAATAATAATATCTGGGGCTTAACGTCCCAAAACCACCATATGATTATGAGAGACGCCGTATTGGAGGGCTCCGGAAATTTCGACCATCTGGTGTTCTTTAACGTGCACTGACATCGCACAGGTTTATTATACTGCTATAAAACGGTGCCAACACTAGAACCCCCAATTCCATAGTCAACAGTGCAACCACAATTGACGTTGCACTGACATTACGCCGACATCGGGTGTTTTTCCAAAAGAAGTTTCAGGACTTGGTGTGGCTCTGTGGTAGAACACCTGACCACCACGCAGTACGCTTGGTTTCGATTCCTGCTGGAAACCTTATTTTTATTCTTCGCATTCCTCGGGTCAACTCTGCCGATGTCATTTTTTTTATGTTCTGGCATTTAAATTACTTATGTCCGTTCTCGTCGTTCCTGGGTAAAAAATCACAGCATATCCACGAAGTGAATGATGGTGAGTGGGCGAAGCTCGGAGTCATCATTCGGGTAACCGTGAATCCCCCCGTACATTGCCCACTCGATCATGCAAAGACGTGACAACACGTGTCACGTCTTCGCATGATCCTGGGTGTTCGATCGTGAGCTGGGCACGAGCGTCGCCGACTTGTGTTCCGGGCGCTCCCAGCCTCAGCGACAACGCCAGTTCGCGTTCCACGACAGAGGAAGACGATGCCACCTACTCAGACGCTGAAGTCCACACCAGTGCTCGACGCAACGCCTCGCCTCCGCATGCATCGCCACAGAACGCTGCTGCGAGTTGTGAAAGCCACGAGTCCTTGGCTATGCGTTGTGCCGCCGTGAGTACCGGAGCCGCCGCATGCTCCGCAGATACCGGCTGCCCTGGTTTTGCATGCGACTCACACGAGAGCACTGTGGAGCTGACTACCTCCTCTCTGGTGAAGTTCACCTCACCGTTGATCACGATGGAGTCCACCTCCGGTGCTCGACTCCGAGTACCGCGTCGGCCCGACGATCCCAATTATAACAGCGCCATCTATCCTCTTTAATCGTCAACTATACGAAAACGACGAACGCCCATCTAGTGATATTATTTCCAAGGGAACGACCCACACCCTAAGGAGCTTCGCCCCTAAAACCACTAATGTCATCTAGTGATATTATTTCCAAGGACATATACACACAACGCCATCTATTGAACAATTCATAAACTAGAGGTGGCTACATACATACTACATACAAACGGAGGAGGGAACAACCCACACCCTAAGCAGCCTCGCCCCTAAAAACTGTCAATCACGTATGGCGCATAGCCGAATACCGCGGTTTGTAGTATACGGGTATGTGCCACACGTGTCTAGAGAACAGGGTTTGAGAATGTACGCGACAGGATTTTCACGTTATTCACTTCATGACCAGACAGTTATATTCGTCAAACCATCTAACCCTCCTTTCAGAGTTGCCAAATGCTACCGAGCAAACAAGCAAATAATCATCACAAAAGCTCAATGAATTTTCCAGGTCTTGAAAACAATTTTAATTATAACAAAACATGTAACTCAAATACAAAGGGCCGTTTAATAAATCACTAATCCTTTTGTACAGCTAAAATATGCGCAACTTGAACGAAAGCACATAGTTCCTTTTTAACATTGTCTCCAGCGTAGTTTTCAAACGTTTGAAGGCTCCTTTACCAAATTTGGTCTACACCATGTCTACACTCTTAATCTTGTTCCACATACGTTCCAGCTAAAGCAGTCGTAAGCAGTCGATAACCGTAACAGGCGGAGGTGTTATGTGGATCACGGCTCGCTATCTGGAACAGCAGCTGTTTTTTTCTTTAGTTTTTGCTTAGTTAAGTGGAACGCGACATGTCTACTCGAACTCAGCGATTTGTTCCGGTTACCGCATGGCGTGCTTTGACGGTTGTTCCACTTACGGCTGCAAACCGACGCCGTATCTGCATCTAATGTTCCAGCTATACGGCTTATGCGCGTCGGGGAGGAGGTCAAGCCTTCCCATGAATCCTTTCTTCGATTACGAAACAACTATAGTGCTGCAACGAAACAGCGCACGCCAAACGCGGGACTGGCGTTCGTGAAACAACGACTGCAGAGCCTCCATGTCTCTCTGCAGCGGATCTTCCTGCAGACAGAAAAAAGCGTGTCCGTGTACTCTCACCGACACTCTCTTCACTGGCGGAGCGTTGCGGTGGTTACGTAGTTGCACTGACGAGTGATTGACTAGGCTATAGGTCTACAGACAGCGTGCGCCATTTTCTTTGCTGGTGAATGCGCGTTGTTTTCCGAAGCTTTGTTCGTGTTTGTAGATGGTTCAGGAGGCTCTGGGACCATCGCTATCAAGTTCGCCTTTGAAGCCTCGGACTATAGATCCTGCATTCACTACGCAGAGGTGAGTGACGAGCGTTTATATTGCTTATGAATTAGCGGCAAGGCGGATGACAAATCGGGAACTCTTGCAGTCTGCGCCATTCTTCTCGATGGCTGTGAGTTCAGTATTCGTTGTGTGGCTTAAAAGTTTATGCGACCACAACGAAATGAAGGGGGGCTTGGGCGTGCATTAGCTAGCACTAGCAGGATGAATACGCAAGCGTCTGTCAGCAACATAAATTGTGTGTCATGTACAGCTGATATGTAAATTTCGCCGAGAAATCTTGCACATGATCAAACACTCACGATGAAAAAAAGGACACTGTATCAGTCTGATGTGCTTAGCTGTAGGCGAGGTTCACTGAGGTTTTCTACATGTGTAAACCCTGCCTTTTACGGGAATATTAACAAATGACATCGCTCGCTTCAGGGGCGTAGCGAGGATTTTTTTTTTTTTTGGGGGGGGGGGGGGTGGTTCAACCATACTTTATGTATGTTCGTGCGTGCGTTTTTATGTGTGCGTGTATATATACGTAAGGAAAATTGAAAATTTTCGGGGGGGGGGGGGGGGGGTTCACACCCCCAACCCTCCTCTTTGCTACGCTCCTGGCTCGCTTCCTCGGATGGCTCGCGTGAGTGTGTTAGAACAATCCATGATGACCTATCAAAATCATTTCTTGCATGACTGGCGACTGGCTAGCCTCGGCAGTCTTTCCAGGAAGTACGACGAACTAGTTTGCATCACGCGCAGTCAATTATGATTCCGTATTTTAACGTCTGTGACAACAGGAAGTGGGGTTCGGAGTGGTGTTTGATGCGTCGCTGGGTGTCCTTGTTTGGTGCAGTGTCATGTGGTGTGGTGTAATTTCTTGAAAAGGCGCTCGCACTAATTTATCTCAGAAAATCACTTCTGGTGCACCACTTTTGACACATTTAGATTCTGTATGCCAAGTACTGAGCGTTTTTATGTGAATACGTGATGGTCCTGTACTGTTAACGTAATAACAAAAACAAGGAGTGATGGTACCGACAAGAGTTTTCAAATTTTTTCCAGCCATTGGCTTCGAGATTGACAAGCCGCTCATTATCGGACACCACGAAAATGACACGCAACGTGATCTTGCATGAGGGAGAAGGCCCTTCACCGTCCCTGTATCCACGCATGTCGAAAAAGTCCCACACCGATTGTTAAAAGGTAAGAGAAATGGAGCGGCTCCCATTAAATTTTCTACTTCGAAAATATTCGATAGTTTCACGTCAATACCCGCCACGGTATTGTGTGTGTAGGTGGGTGGGTATGGGACGTTTTAATCAGGATGAGCATATATAACATATATTTAACATTTTCTATCACGTTCCAGCCAATTGGAGCTGCAAGGGCACCACAACTGCCACGAAGGTAATCGAAACTTTTTAAACACTCCCTTACAAGCTCGTATCAGTAAGCACACTTTAGAGCCTAATGAACTTCTTTATTTGATATCTTTTTCAGGAAGACACTTCTGGCGAAGCAGCAATGGCCCACCTGTTTTTGTACAAGAAGGTCTATGGTGGGAACACTTTCCAGTGCTAACGGCACACTTTATTTAGGATATCATACATCTCCCTGCATTTCGGAAAGTCCCAGTGTTACTGTTTTGATTCCAATAAAGGACGACAAACAACATTTCTTTTGTCAGTTGTCGAGTTATGACATTTGTCACGCATTAAAAAGAAAGTACTTGTGCATGCAAAACAGATTCCTGAAACACTGGCCTATCAATATCAATGCTCGTGTTCTACAAAACAAGTTGAACGGATGATTTTTTGGAAAACATTGCACAAAAGGAATAAATGGAAGGCAGTGAGACAGAAAATGATCCACATTGATTGAAAATTGGTGGGTTGAACTTTTATTAATGGTTGTGTAATTACATGGTGAACTTGAAAATGGAGTACAGGTGCACAAGGCAGCAGGAGAGCATATGCCAGCGACCTTTTTTTCACAGTTTTGAATATGTGCTACAGTTCTCATATTCTAGCATGGTATTTGTAACGTTGAACCACGATCAAGCCAACCTGTGTACTGCTGTGGCAATGTACAAGTTATAAGATATTCTCATTTTCTAAAGATCAGCTGTTTTATTGAGGCATGCAGGAACAATATTGTCAAGTTCGTTCTGCACCATATCTTGACCCCGACTACACGCGCACTTCCGCGAAAAAGGTGTGCAAAAGCATCCACTATTTATTTGGAGGGAAACCTGTCCGTGGCAAATTTGTGTACGTCATACTTGATCTTGGCGTACGTTTCGGCATTCACTTGAACAGTGGTGTGATGCTGAATAAAGGTAAGAGTAGCTAGTTCCCATATATAAGATCAGTTAAAGACTGAAGATGAGTAAAAACCACTGTATCGCGCGAAATAGCGCGCATGAGTGGTAATTCCTGAAACAGATGATCGTCGAACTGCTAAAGAGGTGCTGCTGCCCCAACGTGCGGCTCGCGATGGTTCACGCGCACAAAATGCAAATGTTAGTGTAGGCACGTTAAAATACCCACTCAAACGTTAACTTGCCAAAGCAGGTTAACGTTACACGAACAGCTGAGAACGCGCTGCTGTCACTGACACGCGTGTACATCGCGGCATAAATAACGGAAATTACTCGCAGCACACGCACATAGGAAAAACGTACGTGGGTTTCAAGATCTGAAGATATCCTCGTCACGCTGGTATACATTCGCGAATTTTCGGTGAGCGAAACAACCGCTGTTCACGGAGAAGCACTAACGACACACGGACACACGTTAATCGTTCTTGCGGCACGGCGAATTACGAACCGAAGTCGGAGCTGAAGGTGCTTACCGCGTTTGTCTGGAGTTCATGGAGCCCCGAAAACTATTTGCTGACCTAATGCACGCTCAAACACATGCACATGGCACGAAAACAGAAGTTGAACGTCGCGCCGACTGTTTGCAAACGACATGGTAGATATATACCCCCGCGAAAAAACGAGCGTTGTTGTGGTGGCGTTGTGGTGCGATGGGTAAGTCATCAGCTTTCAGTGCATGCGGTCCCGAGTTCGATTCCAGTACTGTGCGTAGTTTGCATGTTGTTGTCGCAGATTGGGATGATTGTGGTGCTGTTGATCTTCTAATTACCCGTAGTGATAATTACAGCCGCCAAACTGGCGAGGAAATGGCGGACCGCGTCAAAAATAATTTTTTTCCCTCGCAACCGCATCAGGGGATACAGACAGACTGCCTAGGTACTGAAAGTACCTATATCCTAGATTTAGTACCTAGATCCTCGGAACGCTGCAGCATACACGACCCAGCCAATCACTGAAACACTGTTCCGCATACTCGAGGCGTTATCTGGGACGCATGCTGCACCTACGTAAGCGGAACTTTTTTGCAAAAAAGTTCCGCTTACTAGCTGGAACCTATGTGGAACCAGATTAAGAGTGTAGGAGGCGATCACGTGAGCACGTATGCCAGACGTATGCTGATAGATAGATAGATAGATAGATAGATAGATAGATAGATAGATAGATAGATAGATAGATAGATAGATAGATAGATAGATAGATACGTTCAAACGGCCTTTGGCTCGCTAAGACTTAAAATTTTTAGCATGAGCACCCAGTCAACCGTTTCGATCGACAGCGCTTGACGTCCTTCAGCCCACGCTATTTTCCACATGGTGTGGGCATGCCAATCAAATCCCGGCGGTCCCCTCAATCACGTCTCCTCCCCCCCCCCTACCCGAGAGAGCTGAGAGGCTTCCCTGATTGGCTGCTCGGCCTTGGAGGGCCAAAGAGCGCTCGTGGCGAGGGCGCGTGCCGCCGCGGAAGCCACAGGAGTCCCGGACTAGGTACTCCTCGTAGAGTTTGTACAGGGTCGGCCCTTAAAGCCGCACCTATATATAGTCATAATAAATGTTTTTCTCCACCACCACTTCGTACAGCATTGAAAATTGAAAATGCCCTACCCGTCATGAGCTTAATACGACACGAATAACTGAAATATACATATTCTCTCCGAATAGACCTTCTGACCAAAATCTCGCTTTATTTTTTTTCAAAATACATTTGTCAGCTTATGAAAGTGTACCCTTCGTATTTTGCAGCAGTGACAGCGCAGGTGGAAATACTACTGCCCCCATTTAACGGCGCGGCTTACTACTTCAAATTCAGTGAGTACAATTTGCAGTGCCTTTCTTTTACGTGAAAGCCGATCAGACACGTGAGCAAAGTACGCGCCGACAAATATGGAGCTGTATTGATGGCATCTGGGACGTGACATTGCCACGGCTGTGAGTAGCGGTGAACTTCACGGTGCGCTTTAGGTATTCTCGAGTATTGCGCGCATAAAACTATAGGGACTCTCGTGCGATACTTGAAAGTGACTGACTTAAGTGCCCGACTGCTGATAGGTTGCCCCATGCTTGTGATTTATCTAGACTCCTGCTTTTTGCTCACTCTTTTACTCCCACTCATAACCCCCACGTGTCGGGCTGCAAACTCAAAAATCTCGCTAACGTTTTGTCTTCACTCAATACCCCTTTCCTCCTTTCAACATGCTGAGGAAACACTTATCGCTTTTTGGAGAAGCAAAGAAGAAGCGAAATTTTTCAAGGAGTTTGTTTCTTTGTTACACAGAACTAAATGAAACCAAGATACAATTAAGCAAAGGAAGGCATAAGGAAGATCATTTGTGGTCCTCGAAGTGTGACGTAATGATTATGACGAATTTTGAAAGGAATTAAGGTGGACGAGCAAGCATCATTTCCGTCGTTGAGATCCGAACCCATAACCTCGGAATTACGCGTCCATTGTGTCTTCCTAACTTGAATGTCTGTTGTTTCCATTTGGTTTAGAGAAGCAAAGTGATACTAAGAACTTTCGAAGACGTTGTACACAGAAGCCGAAAACAGTCCGAAATAAAACATTCGAATTCATCGCTTTATGCCACACCCTGCATGTTATTTGTACTCCCCAGAGCGTTTCCCGTTTTTACGTTTTCGTTTCGCAGCAATCATCAGTGAAAACAACCGCATTGTGTACAAGGTGCTCGAC
>JALIZH010027877.1:0-16953 GCA_030522465.1 Rhipicephalus appendiculatus
AAATTGCAGACGATATCGTCTGCTTCTCGACAATTAAATAGACAAAGTGTTAATTGCATGTTTCTTAGTATTTTATGCGTCATTTCGTCACGTTGCGCAAACAATTCATGTGTTTGCGCCACCATTGTGTACACGTCACGCCTACGTCAAGCTTGACAGAAAATGGCGGAAGTCCAGAATAGCACCTCCGCTAGGGACAGCCGATCTACACTTGGAGGTACGTGTAGGCAGCGATGTTTTTCTCCGTGTCGAAATTACGTCGATATGACCTGAACTGAAGACTGTGAAAACGAAAGTATGAGCGTTACTTAGCCCTAAATTGTCCTGTTTCAATTCGTGAGCACTGTACACAATTGTGCCCACCACTTGTTTTTGCTATTTGTATCACCTAGGGGCTAAGAAAGAGCGAGATATGTAGAACTTTGGATGAATCGAACCTCCTGCATAATAAACTTCCATTCATTTAACTTTTGTTGCACTGTGCTGATCTTGGCTCGAAATGGACATAACTAAAAATGAATTTGCAACATAGTTCTAGACTGCAATTTCGTTCTATTGATGCCACAACAGCATAAATGACTACAGGATAAAAATACTTACAGCTTAATTAGGATTAGTTACTATAACACATAAATTACACCATTATGACATTATTTTTGTTGCAATAGAATGTCATGTGCCTTGTAATAACGTATTGATTTGACACATCATTATAATGCAAACTTGCTTGGACAATCAGCAGAGATCCAGTCGGAGCCCATGTGTTTATGGCTCCTTTGTATAGCATTTTTGGAACAGTTACCAGCCCCATCTCCCTTCAGTGCTTCAGTACTCTAATTCACTGTTTGGGTACCTTCATAACGTGTACAATGTGCTCCATGTGGTTGGGCATGTACATGCTCAGTGCACAGCTTGTTTTTATTTACGCACTATGTGAGACGGTATAAATGCATGACAGTTAATCCCATGCTCCAAGCATTGCAACTCGGTGCTCCACACAAGCTTCATTATGTTTGAGGCCACTTGTGACATTCAAAATAATTGAAAGAGACGAGGCAAACAAGCCGTGACATAAAAAAAAAAAACAGCGCAGCCAATGTTTTGCCTGAACATTGGCAGGTGTACAGCGTTTAGCTGATGACAGTTGTCCTTTCCTGGAAAGTGGTAACTCTGTGCTCTGCCTGTGAACTCTAAGTGCCACCCAGAAACACATGACTGACCTTTCATAGAAGCACACTTTCTATGCAGAGAATGTTTTTTCACCAAGACCTACAGCTGGTCTCAGACCCCTTTAATATAGTGTTAGCATGCAGCAACAGCTCCATCTTATTGTGTTAATCACACAGCAACCCTTCTTGCACTTCTATATGCCTCCTCCCCAAGTCTTTCTGCTTGGCATTATGAGACAGTCACCTTGTAAGAAAAATGCTGACATTGTAACATGCATTTAGAATAAGCAGGACTGGAATGTCTTATCACTTTCTTTATCCGCTTGAGCATCTTTCTAACATGTAATCAAGCGTAGTCACTTGCCAGCCTCACGCTCCCATTTATGGAATAGAAGAAATCGGAACAAACACTCACCGGTTGAAATTTTTTTTTTGCATTAAACTTTTTTGCAAGTCCCTGTTTAAAATCTCTACCTCTTCAAGCTTCTTCTGCATTTTCTTGCAGTTTGCACAGCTTTCTTCTTCCTTGGTTTTTTTTAGCAATGCCAGCTCTTCCTCAATTTTAACAAGCCTAATTTGCAGTGCATCAAAATCTTCTTTTGGCACTATGTGCGCGAAGTGGTTCTTAAATGAAGATGGAAGAGATAAGTGCCAGCTCGTAACTGTCTCTCAGCGGAGGTCACCTCAACAAGCCGGCACGGGGGAGGGAAAGGATAGGAGAGAAAGATGGGAAAGGGACTAATTTAGCTGCGAGTGGGCTCGCGCGCGATGCCTCCGCGCCGGGAGAAAAAAAACAGCCGGCGAGGGGGAAAGCCGTCAAGCGGGCCGGCAAGGAGAGGGTGGATGTCAACAAACATCACGTGATGCGCCAGCGGACGCGTGAAGCGTTCGATACAGCAGGAAGGAAAACAACACAACACCCACACAAAGGCGCGTAAAAAGTTCGGAGTCACCGAAAAATTCCAGAAGGGCGTACAGCGGCTTCCCGAGTTTGGAGCGATGAGCACCAGGGAACCGTAGATGGTCTAGACTCACGTGTGGTAGTCCCAGGCGGCCGTAAACACCGAAGAGCTGACGGCGCTGATCGTTGTAGCCGGGGCACTGCAGCATGATGAACTCGAGTTTCCTCTACCGGACACTGCGCACACGATGGGCTCCCTTTGCCGGTAAGGCGAAAGAGCCGTCGGTGCGCAGTCGTAGGAAGGAAGGCCCGGGCACGCCTGCCGAGGCCAGCTCTCGGTAGCGTCCGTGGGGGGATTCCCTGTAGCCACACGTGAGTCGGTGCAGCGCACGCACATGGCGCGCGATACACAGTCGCGCAACGTCACTCACGCGGACGAATGAAGTATCAGAGTGCTGGGGTCGTGGGCCTCGTTGGCAAGGGTGTCGGCAGCATGTTGCCGTGTATTCCGACGTGAGAAGGCACCCACTGAAACACCACGTCACAGCCACTCTTCACGATCACTGTAAACTTCCGCGTGAGTCGCTGTGCGAGGGGGGTGCCGCGTTCTCCTCGCGCGAGGGCGAGAAGTGCGGCGCGCGAGTCACACAACACTGCCGCTGATGGTGGTAGCAGCTCGGCGAGTCGATCCGCCGCCAGATCAATCGCCGCAAGCTCAGCAGTGGTTGAGCACGCGTCGAAGGGAATCCGGCACTTCCCCTGCAGGCCAAGAGAAGGGATGACAAACGCGGCGGCCGCCGAACCAGCCGCGGTCACCGAGCCGCGAGTGTAAACAAGGACGCGGTCCTAGAGGTGCTCCTCGATCGTGGCGGCTGTCTTGCTGTAGGGCACACTGACCTCACAAGAAACTTCAAATCCTTTAGGTAATTCTCAAATGGAAAACAACTACAGGAGTCAAGGCAACCAAGCCGACGGGCATCATCACATAAGTGCACAAGACAATGCACATTATAAACCATAGACTCTTTCCCATAGATAGTTCTGCACTGCACAACAAACTTGCACAGCAGCTGTTCTGCAAGATCAAGAAAGTTGTCCATGGATGGAGAACAAAGAATGGAAATTCCAACATGTAGCAGCAAAAAGTGCTCATAAATGTGCTCCGGTAAAACCTTCCTCGAGGCTAAAGCTCCAGAGTACAAAAGGAAATGCCGCAATTCAGTGGCTTTCCACATCTCGAAGCTCTCTAGGGGGTCGTGGCTTTCTAGCAAAATCTCTGGGTACACGTCTTTTGAATGCATGCAAGCGTTCAGACACTTGAGCAACTAAGCTGTGTGTAATGCGCACAGTCAATGGGCCTTTTAGCCAGTATGAAATTACTTTCTTTACAACCCCCAAGCAAACCAAGTGCATATAATCTAGAGGGAAGGCTGTAACCATTGGGATACCAACAGCGGCAAACGGAGATATCCCTATATGGTGCTCTTGCTGAGTCTTTTTGAAAGACTCATCTGAACGCATTGAGCTGTTAATGCCTTGATAAGTCATGCGTCCAAGGTATTCTCCCTTCTCACAGCATTTGTGACATCCGAAATATCCAGAATGGACCCGAGCCAACGGGGGGCGCCTCGACCTCCTCCCCACGCCTCGCCGTGCGTGGCTCAGCCGTGTCCGGGGAAAAGGGGATCCTAGGGGTTGAGCTGACGCCGGGTGATTGGACCTTTAAGGCCCCCGGTTGAGGCAACACACCCCTTTGGCCCCAGCTTCACGTAGACGGCACCCCTGGGCTGACCCACCCAGGGGAAATCGGCAGTCGCCTTTTCCTGTCTTTTTCTCTCCCTACATCTTCGTCTTTCTCTCTCACTTTTGACCTTTCCTGTCTTCTCCTCACTTCTTTTTACTTCCACGTTTCTCGGCGGTGAGGGTTAACCTGGTGTAAATGTCCAAACTTGGATAAATATATTAGGTTATAGCGGCCATGTACAGCTGGCGCTTACGTTTCCTCCGCGTCTCGTAGCGTCCCCTCGTTGGGCTCGTAGGTGGGCGGCTGGCATGGCTGCCGAATAAACAACATAATTCATGGGATCTCCTAGCCCCTTCCGAACCGATCGCCCCTCCAAGAGGTGGCGCACTCTGAAGTTTGCCGGGTGCTCCAAAAAGTGGCATGGTCTTACGGTTGATGGAAGTTGTTGTCACTTATGACTGCAATGATACGTAAACCGACTTTCTCCAGCTCAGTAATGATGCTGTTTAAAATGCCATGAAGCTGCTGTGCGTTAATGCGTTCTACCGGCAATATGTGCACTACATTTTTCTGAGATGAAAGCAAGCTTTGCATCATGAAGACGTCAGCTGTCTTCGCTGCATTGGAGCTATTACATGCAGCACCAACGATTACTCCTCCCTTATAATCAAAATAAGGCTGCAAGTGAATTTCATCCATCATGAGAACGACAATTTTCTCACGTTCCTTCATTGTGGTGACAAGCTTCTTTGCATAGGATAGGAACGAAGCGCCGTGCTGCTCTTGTGCCGGGCTTACTTTGTAGGAATCACATATACGGCGTATTGTTGACTGATGAGGAGCCTAATGTTTCCAGAACTGCGTAGAAACCTGTAGGCATGTGGAGAAACTGTAAATAAAATGCTTGAAAACACCAGCAGCTCCGGAGAATACCGCAATGTCTTGCAATGCTTCACAAGGAGAAGAGCAACTTGCTCTTTAAGAAATCTGACAGCATTCAGTTGGTCGACTTCTGACAGGTCACAATTCGAGGCATCTTGAAGAAGAGAAAGTGTCAAGGTCAGTAACTGGGTAATTCTGTCTCCTTCCTTAGACAAAAGCTTTTGATCTAAGGCCTCTACAGCATCCAGCAGGCGAGTTAAAAGGCGCATATCATTCACCTTCACAGGGATGGTATCTATACCATCAATTGTAGTGAGCTGCACATGTCGGCAATGAACTTTCACCGTGAGGTCTTGTGAGACCGCGATCGACAGCCCAATACGAGGGGTATCAACAGAATCAAGACTAAGAAAAACCACGCAGGTGGGTCGAGAAATAACGCTCCAAAAGCTGGAAAGTTGGATTTCGGAAACTCGCTCCAGCAGAGCCTGGAAATCGTCGATCTTGTTCCTTGATTCTTCCGCCTCGTGAGAATGAACTGACGCGGCGATGGCTTCTCCCAAGGACGCTGCCTCAAGGCGCATCCGCTTTTCATCAGGTGCCTCTCGAGATGTTGCTGTAGCGGGTGCGGAGAGGTACGCGGGACAGTTCGGGAAAACACTAGGAACGGCGTCGGGGCTTAGACGAGCAATCTTCAATTTTGCCTCGACGACTTTGCCTGTCTTCGAGTCCACATAACTAGAAGTCCGAATGTCTGACGCTCGAAAGTGCCGTTCGCAGACCTGGGAAACAAAGTTGAGCATATTTAGGGGACCTAACATGACGAGTAAAAACAGCGAACACAATACTTAAAAGTGGCGTCATGCAGCATTTCAACATTTAAACATCGTGTAATAAATATCCCTCTTTTGCGACTTACCACTGAGCGTGTTCCGGGTACGAAATTAGCACGTGGAATGGCTTTTAACCATTGCCTTCTTCTGTCGGCATCAGCCGGGAAAGTGAAGACACGCACAGCCTTGTCCCCGTCGTAGTTCCCGCGGCAGCCGGGAACACAACAGTGACCTGGCATTTTCACAAAGAACCCCGGTAATGTCACACGCACATATCACTTTCAGGGATGTTATCCTTGATTGCCATCCAAGAATTCGCCGCCGGGACCAAACTTCAGCAAACGGCACACGAAGAAACAACGACGGAAGAAAAACGTATAATGCGCGCGAGGAACATGTGCAAACTTGACGACGGCGATGTCTACAGCAATGGCGATGGCCCATCTCACATTATTGCTTTAAAATTATTATTTAAAAATCTACCCAATTGTGTGGGTGTGATGGCGGGGCCATCTTGTCGCTTTTTGCCGCGGTTGTTCGAGTTGATTTCCGAGTTGGAGGGGCGGCTCCTTTAGCACGGCGCGGACGGTGTCGTGTGAGTGGTGTTCTCGTGTCAGACGGCTCCTTGTGTAGAAGGGCGCATGCAGATTTTAATTGCCGCTGGTGGGTTGGCAGTTCGTGCGTAGGAGAAGTGAGCGCTTCTGTTTTTTTCGGCGACTCCTCCTTACGAAGAAGGTTCGCGGCCTCCTTCAGTAGCAGATTGTAGGCCTTGGAGCGGCTCTGCAACGTCTGCAAGGTGTATCCCGGAGGGAAGCCCTCATTCAGAGACTAGGTCTTCCTTGTGCTTTCTTTGCACCGCCTTCCTTATTTTTTTTTGGTTCCTGGGACCTGCATATGAAAATCCAAATAAAAGATGAAAATTATAGTTGGTGCTTTAGCATGTTTGTGTATAGCGCCGACTCGCTACTAAAAAAGATAAAAAAGTGTCAAAATTGCGCAGAAGTGTTAAAAATTAATGGGTAAATGAACAGCGTATCAGCTAACGGGACACGTGCTGAGAAGATATGCGAACTCATTGTCCGTAAGAGATCGATGCCTCACTCACTCATGCGTCACCCATTCGGTTTAATCTGGGATGCCTCTATCGCTTTTGTAGTTGTCTGGGAACTATGTTTTCGACAAAGTTTCAAAATATTTCTTAACGCTCATGCATCGCAACAAGACAAAAAAAATTCTGACATAACATAGCATTTTCAAAAATTTTGAGACGACGAGGCACAGAGCTGAATACTACCACTGTTTCGGCAGGCAGCCTTGAATTTAGATTCGCTGGCTAACAACATGTACTATGCAGTTCGACCGATCACAGTCGCAAATCGCTGGGGGAATTCAAAGTTTTCTTAGACGAAATGGTCTCTAAGCTTTTCGCGTCTACTGTACGGTTAAATGATGTTGCGAGGCAGGATTACCGAAAGTTTCTATATGCTACAAACCCATTCTTATAGTCACTCGGTGTCTGTAAATGCGAGCGGCATGCGTCTAGGCGCGTGCATCGCAAAGTGTTTTACAGCTTTCGCCAAACTACAGCTTCGCAGTTGAAGTTCTCAAAATCAAAGTATTATTAACAGGCTCGCAAAGCTTCGTCTTAAAATATTCTTTGGAAAGCTTCCTCAACGCGCTTGTGTGTAATAAAAGTAGTGCAAATGCGGGAGTATTACGCTCTCCAAAATTTTCTGCCAGTGCTGACAGCAGAAAGTCCAACAATGGATGAAGGTGTTACGACGCTAGTATTCTTCCGGAGTTCCCACAGCGTTCGGCCTCTGTATTTGGCGAGCAACAATTCGTGGCACACTGACTTCTGCACCAAGCTGTCCTGCGGCCTCTTCAGTCGCAGAATAAAGGTCCGTAACCACTTCCTTCCGCTTTCGCCCTATACTCGCCACGTCTTTCAGTCAGGAGCCGCATATGCTGCTGCATGTTTAAAACGTCCATCTGGGGGGCTTTGTAACATGTTTGTCACCGGTTCAAGGAGAGCAGAATATCTTGCGATAAAAGGCATACCAAAAATGGAGGCGTACATACACTGCACGATAGTTGGTGTGCAGTTTCCCTCGATTGCCTATTAGCAGACGTTGACAGTTTTGTCAGGGTCTCCATAAGTTCAGCGATGTGGTGGAGAAAGAGACGGAATGCTACTATATTTGGAGCGTCACACTGTTTTACTAAGCAAGGGCAGCGAAGGAGCATTGTAGCTGCTGAGAGGGCTCTCTCGAAAGAGCTTGATTATCGCTTTGATGGAGGCCACCGCATTTCTGATACCCGCCACCGTGCTTACCTTGTTCGCAATCAAGTTTAGCCAATGCGAAGCACGGTGAGAGTACATGGCTCATGAGTATTTTTCTTTGATTCTAGCCTGTATGCCTGATATTCACAGTGAAAGTACATGGCTCATGGGTATTTGTCTTTAATTCTAGCCTGTATGCCAGATACGTCACCCGCCATTGAAGAGCAGCCATCGAATCCTTGGCCTACGATGTTAACCAGGATTTTAAGGCAGTGAAAATAGGGTATTTAAAAATGTTTTAAGGGTTCATGTATTCTACACTAATGCCTTCCTTTCTCCCCCCTGAATGCAATCCCTTTCCATCATGAGTTCACCTGCTGAAACTAAGCTATCACATCAATTATCGCTATGAACATAATGCCATTGATCACATTGTTTTCTTTCTTATCAGTGCTCTGAGTTCTGCAAAACATCTAGAAGGGCTATAGTAGGGGTCAGTTGGTTGTGCATATTTGACCCATGCGACGCGCTGTTTGAACACGAACACGCACAAAAAGACTCACGTAAAAGATCTTTTGTTTCATTTGGCAGAGATTTAAAAGCCGCTTGCGCATGTAGATCTAACAAGTTTCGTTCGTTATTACACACAGGTAGCTTAACCAATTGCGAAGGTAAGCATGTTCGATAAAAAAATGTGCGACTCTGCTTTGTGTCTTGTAGTTGCCTTTGTCTCCTTGTCAGTATAAATTTTTTCCTTTATGAAAAAAAAAACAGGCCTTACATAAACTGTCATTGAGGGCCATGCAACATTTACATAAGGGTGAACAGTGCGGCCAGAAGGCAGTAATATCGCATTTCAGTCGTAAAATTTACGTGCATAAAAGTACACTGTGTCAAATGAGGTACAGCGCAATCATAAAACACGCAGTAAAACATAAAATGGCGCATTTTGTGCCATTGTATGCAAGAAATACAATACTTTTTACTTTTTAGAGGCTTGAGCTCCTGAGCTTTTCTCCTTTTATAAGTGAGACGTGAGCTTTAGGATATTTTCTAAATGCACAATAAATTTAGGCTTTGCGTTTACATTTTCTCACACTAATTGCATCTACATTTTTACAGTCAGTCAGATACACGTGCAGATCCTCCACTGTAGGGAGCTTAATTGTTTAAGGCTTGTGCACTGCAGATACCGTGCCACAGGTGAATGCATGATGTGCATAATGTGATGATGCTCACTAAAAAAAGTGCAGAATACAGAGTGGACGTTGTAATACCATATATCTAACCTGGCGTTCACAGCAGGATGAGGACTTCATCAGTGGTGAACAAACAAGAGGTGTTTTGGAAGCCGACGTTTCAGTATGAAAACTGACAGAATGCCGATTTCCTAGGCAGTTTTTACGTATGTAGCCCTCCTGCACTCACAATGCACAGTATAATGAATGTAGTTAAAATGTTAAAGTGGGAAGGGAATGCTCACTCACAAAAGTGAAGGAGCATGCTTCTTGAAGCTTTCTTTTCAATTTAGGGAGAAATACATTTTGAGAAGCATGTTCCCACAATACAACTACAGGACATGACAGTGTGTACTGAATTACAGCAGCTGTATTAAAGTTGGCGGTACTAATATCTGAAGGTCTCATCTACTGGTGCTGGAACAAGATCTCCTTAGTGAGGAGTGCTTGGGCATAGGCACCTATTGTGCGGTCCGTCACCCTTTTTGCTTGTTCTCTTAGGCGTAGTATACAGTATGTCCTTAGCACAAACTTGATTAAGAAAATCACATGCCCATGATTGTCTCTGTAGTGTGGAAGGCTTGACAGGGTCCGTTCATTCCTCTTGCAGAACTGACGAGAATACAATAGGACCAGCCGCTGTAGGGTCATATTTCTAACATGGGACGAAATATTCGGAAAGGCATGCTCATCTCTGCACAGGACATGGTGCACCAGAGCAGATGGCATGATAAGCCTTCCATCCATTATTCCTGATAAATATTCGGACACTGGTGATGTCATTGACAAGCATGTTATTGCAGGAGGAGCATGCCAAATGTCTTGCCACAGTTGTAGCGCTAAGGCCTCCGATTTTTTTTCACGACCTCAATACTGAAGTTGGTGAGGCTAAATTGAGGTTTCCGTAATCGTGGTCAGCTACCTCAAATATGACTGATGCCTCTGGTGTAAGGGAGTCATCACTTCCTCATTTTGTCTTCTCTGCATTAACTGATGTGCCAGTGTCATGAGACCCTCGAGGTCTGGAGCAACATTTCCTGTTTTCACTGGTGCCACGTCAGCATGAATGAGCAGGCCGCGGTAAGCATACCGAAACTGCATTGCTGAGGGGTTATTGTTCCAACCACCATGGTGGTGCACACTGCTGAAAAGAATTTCCAGTTGGTCTTGGCTGAGGCAGTACGTGCAAATGTAGCTGGAGCAAAGAGAACATCAGAAACGCAATTGATGACGGGAAGTTCCTTGGATCAGTCTTCATTGACTTCAGTCAAGCCTTTCATTCCATCGATCACGTTATTCCTTTGAACAAGCTCTCTTTTTATGGTATAACTGGCCCGTCACGAGAATTCATTTCTAGTTATTTACTGAACCGTACTCAAGTTGTATCTCTTTCAGGCGTGCTCGCGGGCTCCAAAACTATCAATATAGGAGTCCCACGAGGATCTATATTAGGTCCTCTTTTATTCCTCATCAACATAAATGACCTGACAGAGTGTTTATCACCTCACACAGAATCTTTGCTTTACGCAGATGACACCACCATTTTCACTGCACATGACTCCATTCCTGTCCTATCCATCTTCAGAGATCTTCAGAGATCTCTGAAGATCTCTGAAATTCCCCTTAAAGACATCCAGCGAACAATTCGTCTAGCTTTACTAGCGAAATGGCAACAACAGTGGGACACATGCACGAATAACAAGCTCCACTTGGTGAACCCCATACTCGGTGAATGGAAGACCTGCCGTCACCAACAACGGTTTATCGAAGTTACATTATGCCGACTCCGCATTGGACACACACACTTGACACACAACTTTTTACTCGCAAAGGAAGAACAGCCAATATGTGAAAAATGCCAAGAACCACTCACACTTATACACATTATAATCACATGCCCAGATGTTGAAACACATAGACAAAAATATTTCAGCATACTATACAAACAACACATACCCTTACACCCTGCTCTGCTGTTAGGAGATGACTCTCTAGTACCCTTCCTGACGTGCTAAACTTTCTAAAAGAATGTGGTTTTTTTTAAATAAGCTTTAGAACTTCATCATCTCGCTACCCTCTTCTTAACACCTTGTGTTTGGCGCAGCATAGCCTCAGCAGCTTTTGCGCCATAAAACACCAAATTAACTAACTTCATCAAACCACTGATTTTACGTTTTGAAGAGCATTGCCGTACATACGATATTTGTGATGACGCACTCAATGTCGCCATGAAACCGCCGAGACTGCCGCCATGGTCTGATCTGACGCAGCTGTGTGACTTTTCACTGACCAATCTTAAGAAACACAACACCGCACCAGAACACATAATTCAGGAATTCCGTGCACTTCAGGACAAATACAAAGGTTATACCGAAATATACACAGACGGCTCGAAAACAAAACACCATGTAGGCATTGGGATTGTGACAGAGGAAAGCGCTGTCAGTGTTAGAATACCTGAGTTCATGTCCATTTTCAGCGCTGAACTGTATGCCTTATGGGAAGCAGTACGAAAAGTCATCACCGGCAAATACAAAAAAGCGATCATATACACCGATTCATTAAGTTCATTAAAAGCGCTACATCTAAAATCTGAGTGCGAACCGTTACTCGGTGATATATTGAACATGATCGTTTTAAACAACGAGATTGTGACCATTCGTTTCTGCTGGATACCAAGCCACATAGGCATTCCAGGCAATGAAAAGGCGGACGAATATGCGTCCCTTAGCAGCTCAGACATCTGTTAAGCAAATAAATATTCCCCTTAAAGACAGCCTCCGCACTATTCGCATAGCATTATCATTAAAATGGCAGCAACAGTGGGACTCCTGCACGAGTAATAAACTCCATCTGGTCAAACCCATAGTGGGCGAATGGAAGTCGTGCCGTCATAAGGAACGCTTCATTGAGGTTATCCTCTGCCGACTCCGCATTGGGCACACTCACCTCACCCACAACTTTTTGCTGAAAAGGGAAGACATGCCACAATGTGAAAAATGCATACAGCCATTAACAGTTATGCATATCCTCATCACATGCCCACACATTGAAACAGAAAGGCGAAAACATTTTGGAGTTTTTTACAAGCGTCGAATACCTATGCACCCGAGGCTAATTCTCGGAGAGGATCCACTTGTTCCCCTGCGCAACGTTATCAATTTTTTTGAAAGAAAGCGGCTTTTTAGATAAACTTTAGAGTTACTGGTTATTATAGAACACCCTGTGTTTGGCGCTGCTTGGCCTGAGTTGCCCCTTGCGCCATTAAACCCAATATAACTAACTATCCTTGTAACACTGATAACTCTCGTGAAACTGCATATATGCAACACCTGTGTTCAAGTAAAACTGCTAATTCTTTAAAACATAAAAATTGCATACAGAGGATTGGCATTGTACATAGCTGGGCCATATGACTAAATATGGCACTACGTTGAAAACTATACGTAACGCGGCCTACAATGTCTACCTTTACTGAAGCCTCAGCAGGAAGCCCACAGATGCTACAGGTCGCGAAGAGCTGCAAGAGGGAGTCCTCATACACAAGATTGAGACGGGACTTTCCTGCTGGCACCCAGAAACATCTGAACTGAAGGACCTGTGAGACGGAAATACCAATAACATCACAACATGCTCTTTATATCTCCAGTCAGATTCCACACAAAAGAAAAGAAAAAAAAATCCAGGGTAAGCAGATTCAGTTATGCAGCTGCTCAATAACTTACAACAAACATTTAATATGTAATGAAGAATGTCATTAAAATTTCATTGTTCCTTCGGTTCCATGCCAAATGCTGCTAACTTCATTTTGTGTAATTCATTAAATCTCCATGCCTCCAGCACACTCGCATGTTTCAAACTGTTTCATTAGGTTTAATGTAACAAGTGAAGGTAGAGGCTACACTAGCAAGCACGAAGCAACTTCTACGGAAACTTACGCTTCTGAGCTGTCCGAAACAGGTTGATATGTATCATCATTAGGGTCATCCCGATATGACAACGAAGGCTCAGAACACACAGGCGTGGAGCAGCGTAACTACAGCAAGCAGCATATCAGTAACAGCTCCGACCTTCATTGTAATAGATGCTACCTTCTTAGTAACTACAGCAAGCAGCATATTAGTAACTGCTCCGACCCTCTTATTAACAGATGCTACCTACCTACTTAGTAACTGAAGCAACCAGCATGTTAGTAATAGCTACGACCCTCCTTAGTAACTGCAGTTAGTAACAATATTACCAACTTAACATACTATACGCTACCCTCCCACTAACTGCTGTTAGTAACACACTGAAGTGCAAGAAACTGCAGATGGTCGGATTACTACCTAATCCTCTCGCTATCGGTCAGTTGTGGCCCGACAACAGGCGCTGTGTTGTCGGCCAAAGGTTTTCTGCAGACATGACGAAAACCAGAGGTTTCATCATCTGAGAAGCAATAAAGACAAGAACTTGCAGCATTTTGTGAGTATAGAAATTTAAATATTTATTAGATTATCACAATTGTCGCTCATTGTGCCATGCCGGTTGGTCCCCTTTTAATAGAAGAAATCATCCGTAGAAGGATTGGTGATTTCGGCGCACTTGGGAGATCACAGAAGTGCTCCAAAAGAGCTAGCGTGTTCTTGTTCTGGTCGCAGTACTTGATGTCCAGCACCCAGTACAGCTCCATGAGGGCAGTCATGCCGGCTATCACATCGACAACATCAATGTTGAAGGCCTCAAACATCACGGTGACGTATTCGGCCTCATTAATACTTGTGCCCTCGAAACGAAGGGTGGGATAGATGTCCTGTAAGGTTTAAACAGTATTAGCCATTAGCAGAAACAAAGTGCAAAAATATATTGAAAAGGAAACAGCAATTTTTTTAACACGCGGACAGTGAATGGTAAAGAAAATGATACAGACAAGCACTGACTTTTGACTGAAAGTTTATTGCACATGAAGGGTACACATGCCAAATGGCAAATCCATCAACGGAAACACAAGCGCGACATGACCACATGCGCTCTTCTAGAAATTGCAGTTATCTCCACAACAAACAGATGCGGAGGAAACTCATTTCTAGAGGAGCGCGTGTGGTCATGCCAGGAGATCATGTCATGCTTTAGTGTTTCCATTGATGGATTTCCCTTAACATATATACTTTTCGTGTGCAATAAAATATCAGTAAAAATTTGATGCTGGTCTGTATCGTTTTCTTTTCCACTGTCCCCAACGTAAAGTTGCCCAGACAACACAAATACAACCTCAGGACGTCCTCAGTATGCCTCCTTGAGGACATTATGACGACCTCAGAATGTCCTCTTATGGTACTAGAATGGCACTAATCCAGTCCTCTTGTCCGTATTCATAACAACCTCAGCACGTCCTCAAAACAACACTTCAGGACTTTTTCAGTATGTTTTCCGAACAACCATCGTGCGGCCGGTTCGGTACTGTAGGCTGTGATATTATTTTCTACTACTACTTAGGATTTATTTCTTTTCACGGTATATACATACAAATAAGGAAAAACACCTCTGTGAGGTCTCGTGTTTGTATACTGCTTCAAGCAACAGAGACATGACAGTGCTCGACTATGACAGTAAAACAAGCAAAGCTTGTTGACTGAAACTCATTTATTTTAACAGTAATAAGTCACAACTGGTTATAAGCACAGCTTTGTCAGGCACTCGAGTCCGAGTATAGTCTGAAAAAAAAAGGCAATATTAAGGCGGTCAACACAACTTAACCGCCCATGTTTGTAATGTTCCTCGAAAGTTTGACGCAGTGTCCTCGTCACCACGTGTATTGTGCCCAATGCACTGATTAGTGTTAGAATGTTAGATTAGTGCAAGTCAACTCGACACGGGCATCGAGTTGATTTGCCCGAGGTCGGGCCATGTGTCAGACGCAGACGTCGATTCCTTCACGCTGGGATTAGGCTGCTTCGAAGCACAATTCAGCGGGATCTGTCGCCGATACATCCACTGGAGCATCAGTGAGAACGTTGAGCAACCCGGTGCACCCATCAACACAGCAACTGACGTCCCATCGTCGTGTACGATTTACACTCTCACACATATCTCACATTTAACTATACACACAAACAACAAAGGAGATGCAGTTTGCGCACAAACCTTCAATGCAACATCCCATCTTGACAGTCAGTTGGGTTGGAATGGCTTGACTACTTGACTATCCAGAACGGCACCGCATGGTGAATGTTGCCAGCGGCTAGTTTGTTATTACGCGCTGCAGCGGCGTATATTGACCAATGGATTTAAGGCTGCGACTTCTGAGAACACAATATTTGAAATGAACATTTCGATACACAAGTTTCGATACCTGATTGATTACGCGTGTTTCATTAAGTGAAACGCGTAATTTGAAAGTTTTCAACTAAAAGAGAAGCATCGAGGCGAAAATATGCAATAACTGTATGAAACGAACGCGCAGAGAAAATTTTCACATATGATATGCATCTACTTGGTGCGAA
The DNA here is from genome assembly GCA_030522465.1 of Rhipicephalus appendiculatus. Taxonomy (NCBI): domain Eukaryota; kingdom Metazoa; phylum Arthropoda; class Arachnida; order Ixodida; family Ixodidae; genus Rhipicephalus; species Rhipicephalus appendiculatus. The sequence goes on from JALIZH010027877.1 coordinate 15,534, forward strand.
AAGGACTCGAGGAATTATATCTGAACGCTCAGTGCATTGCTTCTGTCATCCCCAAAGGTCCTTGGAAGGACCTTTTCAGGACAAACTGTTGTCCTCAGAAAGCACTCGAAAAGACGTTTGACCCGGCGCTCAGCGCATGCTTTCGTCATCCCCAAAGGTCCTTAAAAGACCTTTTCAGGACAAACTGTTGTCCTCAAAAAGCACTCTAAAAGACGTTTCCGGGTCAAACCAGCTCGCGTCGTCCTCAGTAAGCACCAAGGTCGTCGACAAATGTGCGAGGACGACTGTACCCAGTGAGGACGACCTCAGGACATCGAGTGTTCACTGGGTGCTTACAGGGCCGCTCAGAAACTTTGGTTTCTCTTTCACTAGCAGAGGCAGCAGTTCTATCACACCGACCGCAAACCGATCTCAAAAAGGGTTGTTATTGCAAAATCAGAGCAGTAATACAAGGAAAACCTAGAACAACTGATCATGCTTTACACGCTTACATTTGGCCATTTTCTTCTAGTTCTTCGAGCTTCTCCTCAAGTTCTTTTACTGACTCCTTTCGATGAGTGGCGACTTTTGATTAGCTCAAGACACCTGTGCTCGTAGTTGTCCACAAATGCCAACAACTTTTTCTCCATGTGAATGCCCGTTAGAGCTGTGAATTCTTCGTGAAGCTATATTTACAAAAATACATTTAAATCTGCTTTCAATTACGAATGTGGGCAACGGGTTTCCAGATATAACACTGCAAAGAAGCTGAAAAAAGAAACTTGGCAGTCAATTCGGCCATAGAGAAAAACACACACATGGGTGTGTCCAGGCATTTAGAGTTAAAACTCGATTTAACGAAATTGAGGGGATCTGCGAATTACTTCGTTATATCGGGAAGCAAAATAGCTTATGGGCAACTGCGGGAGGGGGGGGGGTCTGAACTTGTTCATTCTGTCGGGGTATTCATAAAATCGGGTTTCGTTAAAGAGTTTCAACTGTATTTACAGAGCGGATCCCCATTTATCAGTTGAGTACCATAAAATTTTGTGATATGGCGAAGGGGCTTATTCGATCTAAAGCAAGCTTATTTGGTTCTTCAGATGTATTTGGTGTCAGCATGAAACTAACCTAGAAAAACATGTTTCAAATGCAGTTTATAGCATCATTCTGGTGATTACGTTCGGGATTAAAAACAGACAATACCCAAACCCCGCAGGGGCGTCTGCGCAAGTAGGCGTCTGGTGTGTGGCGTCACCACGGACCTGAGCCAACGGGGGTGTTTCGACCCCCCTCCCACGCCTCGCCGTGCGTGGCTTTGCCGTGTCCGGGGAAAGGGGTATCCTGGGGGGTTGAGCCGACGCCGGGTGATTGGACCTTTAAGGCCCCCTGGCGGAGGCAACACACCCCTTTGGCCCCTCCCCTACTGAAACGTTCCGTA
>JALIZH010027878.1:0-23018 GCA_030522465.1 Rhipicephalus appendiculatus
GTTTTGTCCGTACGTCCTTACGGCTTCCATACGATCCACATCATGCTTTCCGTACATTCCTTACAGCTGCATGGGTCTTACCATATAATGTATACGGACGCCGTTTGTTCGGTACAACTACATCCACAGAACCATAAGGAATTCCTTATGCACCATATCTCACTATCCTTGTCTTCCTTACAATTTCCATAAGCTTCCATAAATGACCGTAAGAAATCCTTATATTCCGTTTGGCAAATATACGGAATCCGTGTGTTTTCCGTAAGACCACTTATGGAATTTTTCAATAGGGTATGCAGCTGTCACACCACCTATCGTTCGCGCCGCTCCGTAGAGGATTCCTAGAGGAAAGGATGGGGGAGAGCATAGGAGAGGAGAGAGAGGGGACGTGCATGCGCTGTGGGGGGTGTGGGACGTGTGAGCCGCTCCGTAGAGTAGATGACTCCAAGAAGAGAGAGGGGGGAGAGGACGCGCATGCGCTGTGGGACGCCGGAGCCGCTCCGTAGAGTAGAGTATTCCTAGAAGAGAGAGGGGGGAGAGGACGCGCCGCTCCGTAGAGTAGATGATTCCTAGAGTAGGAGAAGGGGGTGAGCGTAGGAGAGCACGTGCATGCGCTGTGGGACGCGGGGGCCGCTCCGTAGAGTAGACGATTCCTAGAGGAGAGAAAGGGGGTGAGCTTAGGAGAGAGAGGGGGGGAGGGCACGCGCATGCGGTGTGGTGGTGTGGGACGTGGGAAGGAGGGATGGTCTAAGCCCCCCTCGAAACACATGCAAGCAAGATTAAGGAACGGGGTCAACCTGGGCGACAGACACCACCTGCCTAGTCATTGCTAAGCAGCCTCTCTGTGCTCTCGGCCATGACTCAAGGAATGGGGTCAACCTGGGCGACAGACACCACCTGCCTAGCCATTGCTAAGCAGCCTCTCTGTGCTCTCGGCCATGACTCTGATGACTGTGTTAGGGTTGACGGCCTTCATATTACTACAGTGTTCTGTTCACATAATGGGTGCTTCCCTAACTCATGACAGTGGCCGGACGCGGGACGCGGGACGGGGGGACGCGGGACGGACAGAGCCTCCCCGAGCATAAGATGCTTCGCATCTAAAACACAGATGCTCAACTCTAACTCTTGTCTGTGTTGTTCTTGTTTCTTCTATTGTTCATTCAACCGCACCAACTGGCCTTGTCAACTGTTATTCAAATGAGTGTACACAAAAGTCTAAAAGGTTCCCATTTGTGCTATTGGATGTCTCAGAGATTACGTTCTCTATGTTGTCTCTACATTAACTTTTAAACATTGGTGTGATGTGTGAATATAATGTTGATGCAGCGTTATCATTTGATTCTTGTTGCCACATTAAGAACACCACGTTAAAGCAATGTGCTTATTTGATCGTTGCTGCCACATTAAATACACCACGTTAAAGCAACGTGATTATTTTATTGTTCTTGCAACATTAAAAACACAGCGTTAAGGCAACGTAGTGCCTGTAACGTTAATACAATGTTACGTTTTACTGTTTAAAGTTGCCTCGCATTCGTTGCATTCAAACAACGTTGACGCAATGTTCTGCGTTACTTGGGTGCATGCGCTGTGGGGGTGTGGGACGCGGGAACCGCTCCGTAGAGTACAGGATTCCTAGAGGAGAGAGGGGGAGAGGACGCGCATGCTCTGGGGGGAAGTGGGACGCGGGCGCCGCTCCGTAGAGTAGATGATTCTTAGAGTAGAGAAAGGGAGTGAGCATAGGAGAGGATAGGGGAGGGGACGCGCATGCGCTGTGGAAGGTGTCGGACGCGGGGGGCCACTCCGTAGTGTAGAGGATTCCTAGAGGAGAGAAAGTGGGTGAGCGTAGGAGAGAGAGGGGGATGAGACGCGCATGCGCTGTGGTGGTGTGGTATGCGGGAAGGAGGGACGGACTAAGCCCCCTCGAAACACATACAAGCAAGATCAGGAAATGGGGTCCACCAGGGTTGCAGACACCACCTGCCTAGCCATTGCTAAGCAGCCTCTCTGTGCTCTCGGCCATGACCCAAGGAATGGGGTCAACCTGGTCGACAGACACCACCTGCCTAGCCATTGCTAAGCAGCCTCTCTGTGCTCTCGGCCATGACTCTGATGACTGTGGTAGGGTTGACGGCCTTCATATTACTACAGTGTTCTGGTTCGCATAATGGGTGCTTCCCTACATCATGAAAGTGGCCGGACGCAGGACGGGGGACGCGGAAGGGACGGACATAGCCCAGAGCATAAGATCCTTCGCATCCAATATTCCCCATTTCCCGCTAAAGGGAACCATGTGTGGATGCGAAGCAGCGGGGAGATGGTTAGCTTGAGCGCGGGAAACATCGCCGCTCTCGTTTCGCTGCAGCGGCCCGGGCGCTCATCGCGGCGCTGCACACAGCACAGGTGCACGCACGCAGCACATCATCACAGGCGCAGGCACGCAGCACATCATGCAGAACAGGGCGGATGGGCGATGGCGTGAGGCGAGAATATGCAGCTCTGGCCCATCATGTGACTACGATGCATCCTGCTTTTTACTTCGCTACCCGCCGGGGGCACAGGAAGCGAAAGACGCCGAGACTGACCACGTGCGTGAGGAGGAGGAGGAACGAACTTTATTGTGAGTCCAGCGAGTTGGTGGGGCGGGCCAATAGCCCCGCCTAGGTGACGGCCAGGAGTCCTTGAACCCTGGCAGCTTCCTCGGCCCGCTGGACGGCCCACAGCTGATCTTCGAGGGTGGCACTGAGCAGCGCAGCTTCCCAGCGCGCGCGAAGGCTGTCACTAGAGGCCGCGTACTCGTTATGGGCACCAATCCCTCGGCATTCCCATAAGATATGCTCCAGAGTGGCTCTGGAGTCACAGTACTTCGGAACAATTGATTTTTTACAGCAGAGATGTTAGGCTCGAAGTTTCCATGTGTTGTTGAAACAGTAATATCATCATCATGAACAGGCACGCATTCTCTTCGTCATCGCCGTCCTCCTCTGCTTCTCAAAGTTTTCTCCCTGTCACGGAATGCCACTTTTTCGACCCGTCGTCATGAACGCGCGCCGCAATCCCCCTCTGACCAGCGCGCCGGCTTGGGCATGAAAATACTTGTTTTTAGAGCCGCGAAGAGCAGCGGAAGTGCGTGTTATTCCTCGATTGTTGATGCCGAAGGGTGTTCGTTGTTCTGTACCGCGAATACGACAGCTTTTGTTGGACAGCCGCATTGTGCCCCGAATTTTTAGACTGCAAATCGCTCGGCTGAGAACCGACGCAAGATGCCGTTCCCACGGAAGAAGCTGCACGTGTAAGAGCCGCCTACGCGGTCAACTTAAACGGGTTGTCTCTCTTGATTATTGGAGAACCCTCCCCTAATTAAAAAGGGGCCTCATCAATATTTTGAGGGCGGACTTTGTGACAATGCGCATGATTGGACCCATTTCAATGGTCCATTTTTCTCTAGGAAGAGAATGAGGGGACAAGAAGGGGATTTAAGCGTAGGATATGGCCCTGCTAATCAGTGTAGTTACTTCTCAAACATGATGTAAAAATAGATCAACGAGTATCCCTTCTAGAAGTTTTTAGTGTGCGCTTTCGGCTGGCCACCTAAACTTAGCCATTCGCCTAGTTGAGACACGTCTGCAACGTAGGCATCGGGACTTCAATCTCAGGTTAGCTGAACCTGCTTGAAGTCGCCTTCAAGCACTAGCTCCCGGAAGCATCGGCGTTGCATCTCGGATGCACCGACATCGCAGTCGTTTCGTGCCAAGACTCTTCGGGACTTTTCGCATCCGATCGTTGTGGACGCAACGCTGCCGTAATCTCACGTATTCCTTCACCTGTTTACACTACTCAACTTTCAGGTCTTCTCGGTTTAATATTATTCCATTTTTTTGTTTAGTGTTAGTTCAGTTTGTGTACTTTGTAGTACTTGTATTTTGTAAGGTTATTGTTTGACTCTATTTGTATATTGTTAGTTTAGATGAAGTGTTGTATTTAGATTGATTGTGCCACAATAGCTAGATTAAAGCTGTTGTTTTGTTGTCGAAACACGTCTCCTATCCTTTCACTGCGTATACTTGCGTACGGAACGGACCAACCTGCTCTCATTCCCGTCGCCGACTTCAAGCCGGCGACGCTTGAGTGGCAGCTTGTAACACTCCCATAACACAGGCGCTGATTTTTCCGACGCGGGATGCAATAACTCTTATGGGGTGAGAGAACGAGTACAGAGAGACCGAAAGGAAGGGATATAGAAAAAAGAGATAAATTCCTGGCTACATAATGTTTTAGGCAAGCAGAAATTCGACACCGCCTATCCACGAACGGAAGGCGAGCGTCGTAACCACTCAGCAATGTAGTTTCTTTTTTTATTTCATATTCAACATAAGCATGACACTTCGAAGCAATTCAATACAGACAGAGAACTAATATGTTCATTTCGCTCGTATCGCGACCCAACGATGAACACATAGTACTGAAGAATTCGCATTCATCTCTAGAGCGAATACATTAAAGAACTGCCATTTCCGATTACACAATAGAACGGTGGTAAGGATAAACACCTCACCAATGCAATATACTGCCACGCGTGTTTCTAAGTTTCACAGTTGCTGTATTCGGTTTTCGCCCACGAAGACTGTGAGCAACGCTCATCGCAAACCGCGCCTGTTTGTTCGAGAAGCTTCGCGATTGTTGTAGATCATTTTTGTTAAGATTGCGCGCAAAGCGCGAACACTCGAGCTCATTCCAGAGCTTGCGCGACAACGAGCGATAAGGCCGGAATATTCGATGCCACACTATAAATACCGACGCGCTTCACCGCTCGTCAGTTGATCGACGGCCGACGCTCTGTTCGCCGCTATCAGTGCCAGCGTGTATTGCTGTAATCTTACTTTCCGTTTACCGGCCACAAGTTCGGCCTAATAAACAGTTTCATCTTGGACACGTCGTTTGCTGCCTTCGTCGAAGTCACAACCACGTGACATCTGGTGAAGGTGCTGGGTAGTCTCCGGCTAGCTCGACTCTCATGGATGGTGTCGGTTTCTTCTTGACGACTTGGACTGGGTTCACGGCTTGATGGGGGGTGTCCGGTACATGAACGAAAAGCACCTCCACCAGATGTCACGTGGTTGTGACGTCGTCGAAGGCAGCAAACGACGGACTAGTCCGTCGCCTTGCTAGTCCGTCGGACTAGTCCGACGCTAGTCCGTCGGCGACCTCGACGTTCTCATCGACGGCCACAACGTCACCGCTCTCGTCGACACTGGTGCCGACTATTCCGTCGTCAGTGGGCCATTCACGGCCAAGCTGAACAAAGTAAAGACCGCTTGGAGTGGTCCCGAAATCCGGACAGCTGGGGGTCACCTGATAACGCGAATCGGAGTCTGCACGGCGAGAGTCACCATAAATAACCGGATTTATCCTGCGAGCTTTGTTATCCTACACCACTGCTCCAGGGATGTGATACTTGGAATGGACTTCCTAAGCGACAACGGCGCCGTCATCGACCTAAGGTCTGAGTCGATAACACTAACTTCAGAAAAAGCGCTGAATACCCAGACGACGCTGGGGAACCATGCATTGAACGTGATAGAAGAGCACGTCACCGTTCCGCCTCTCTCCAGCGTCATTATTCCCGTCGGCACAGAAAAACCCACAGACTTCGAAGGCGTCATCGAGGGCGATCAGCACCTGCTTGTAAACCGTCAGATTTACGTCGCAAGAGGCATCGCCGAGTTGCGTGAAGTGAAAGCAACAGTGATGCTCACGAACTTCAGCAACGACTACAAGCATGTGAGCAGAGGCACGACGGTCGCCTACATCGAAGAAATTGTGGAAGCCAGCGACGCCCTCGCTCTCGCCGAGTTTACCGAACATGCTTCGACGAAGCAAGCTCACCGACTAACTTTCGACGTCAATCCGAGCCTTCCGACGCATAAACAAGAACAGCTCAAAACCCAGCTCCTGCAATACAAGGACTGCTTTTCATCGTCAAGAATTCGGCAGACACTGGTCGCAAAACATCGCATCATAACCGAAGTGCCAGGCCACTTCGTCAAAGCCCGTACAGAGTTTCTATGCGAGAACCTGAGGCCATAAAGAAACAAGTCGACGAAATGGTACGCGACGACATCATCCAGCCTTCAAAGAGTCCGTGGGCGTCACCTGTGGTGTTAGTGAAGAAGAAAGATGGTACCCTACGCTTCTGCGTCGATTATCGCCGCCTGAAGAAAATAACGAAGAAGGACATCTACCCTCTCCCACGGATAGACGACACCCTCACCCTGGATCGACTCCACAACGCGAGGTACTTTTCGTCGATGGACCTCAAGACCGGCTATTGGCAAATTGAAGTCGACGAGAGAGACCGAGAGAAGACCGCGTTTATAACACCGGACGGTCTCTTCGAGTTCAAAGTCATGCCCTTCGGTCTTTGCTCGGCGCCGGCGACTTTCCAACGAATTATGGATACAGTACTGGCAGGATTGAAGTCGCAGACTTGCCTAGTGTACCTAGACGACGTCATTGTGTTTGCTTCAAACTTCAAACTTCGACGAACACCTCCGGCGACCTGACGCAGTACTTCAGCAATCAAGGCCTCCGGACTCACCCTGAAGCCAGAAAAGTGCCGCTTGGCATACGAGGAACTCCTGTTCTTGGGTCACGTTATCAGCAAGTCTGGAGTTCGCCCCGACCCACGGAAAACAGCTGCCATCGCTGCTTTCCCGCCGCGCACCGACAAGAAGGCCGTACGCCGATTTCTCGGCTTGTGCGCCTATTATACACGCTTCGTCAAGGAATTTTCACGCATCGCCGAGCAACTAACTAAGCTCACGAAAAACGACGTGGAATGCAAGTGCGGAGCGGCGCAAGTCGCATCATTTCAAGAATTGAAACGACGCCTGCAGACGCCTCCAATACTTGCGCATTTCGACGAACACGCCGACATGGGAATACACACCGACGCAAGCAGCGTAGGACTCGGCGCCGTTCTTGTCCAGAAACTGCCGGCGTTGAAAGGGTTATCAGTTATGCTAGCCGGTCGCTATCCAAGGCAGAAGCCAACTATTCCACAAGGGAAAAGGAGTGTCTTGCCATCATCTGGGCAACGTCAAAGTTTCGCCCCTACCTCTACGGGAGACCCTTCAAAGTTGTGAGCGACCACCACGCCTTGTGTTGGCTAGCTAACCTGAAGGACCCTTCAGGTCGTCTCGCAAGATGGAGTCTGAGACTTCAAGAATTAGACGTTACCGTCGTCTACAAGTCCGGACGAAAACACTCTGACGACGACTGCTTGTCTCGCGCCCCCGTCGACCCGCCGCCGCAGGATGACCAGGAGGGTGAGTTCTTCTTGGGAACCATAAGCACCGCCGACTTCGCCAAACGTCAGCGAGCCTACCCGGAACTCAGGGGCCTTGTGGAGTATCTCGAAGGCAAGACCGCCATTGTTCCAAAGGCATTCAAGCGAGGACTCGCGTCGTTTTTCTTGCGAAACGGCGTTGTCATAAAGAAGAATTTCTCGCCACTTCGAGGCGACTACCTTCTCGTTATGCCGCAGCACTGCGACTAGAAGTCCTCCAGGCACTACACGACGACCCGGCGGCCGGACACCTCGGACTTTCCCGCATGCTCTCAAGAGTACAGGAAAAGTACTTCTGGCCGCGTCTTGCCACCGACGTCGCCCGCTACGTAAGGAAGTGCCGAGACTGTTAGTGACGGAAGACACCGCCCACAAGAACAGCAGGCTTTGGTTCAGCCGATCGAGCCTCCTCGGCGACCGTTCCAGCAGATCGGGATAAATAAATGGATCGTCGGGATAAATAAATGGAATGAAATAAATGGATCGTCGTGGCTACCGACTACCTCACCCGCTACGCCGAAACAAAGGCCTTGCCTAAAGGCAGTGCCGCCGAGGTAGCCAAGATCTTCGTTGAGAACATCGTCCTTCGACACGGCGCCCCAGAGGTTCTCATCACCGACAGAGGTACGGCGTTTACTGCGGAGCTTACTCAGGCGATCTTGAGATACAACCAGACAAGCCACCGCCGGACCACTGCCTACCACCCACAGACCACTGGCCTCACCGAGCGTCTCAACAAGACCATCGCCGACATGCTGGCCATGTACGTCGACGTCGAGCACAAGACGTGGGATGCCATCCTTCCGCATGTGACCTTCGCGTACAACACGGCCGTGCAAGAAACGACACAGATGACACCATACAAGTTGGTCTACGGACGCAGCCCGGCAACGACGTTACCAAACGTCACCGAGGAAGAAAACGTCGACGTCACCGCCTACCTACAGCGCGCCGAAGAAGCCCGGCAACTCGCCCGTCTGCGTATCCAGCGCAAGCAAAAGAGCGACAGCCGTCGCTACAACCTTCGGCGACGCTTCGTGGAATACCCGCCTGGCGACCGTGTGTGGGTCTGGACACCCATACGCCGACGTGGACTTTGTGAAAAGCTTCTTCGGCGATACTTCGGGCCTTACAAGGTGCTTCGAGGTGTAGGCGCTCTAGACTACGAGGTCGTTTCCGACGGCATTACGAACTCTCAGCGGCGCCGCTCGTGGCCTGAAGTCGTCCATGTCGTGCGCCTCAAGCCGTATTACGCGCGTTAGCGAACCTGAGGACTGCACTTATTGGTTTATTATTGCACTCTCTTGCTTTATTGTTATTATTTGTTGTTGCATGCATTTTTCACCCGTGTTCTGTTTTAAGCATCGGGACGATGCTTTTTCCGAGGGGGGGCATTGCCACGCGTGTTTCTAAGTTTCAGAGTTGCTGTATTCGGTTTTCGCCCACAAAGACTGTGAGCAACGCTCATCGCAAACCGCGCCTGTTTGTTCGAGAAGCTTCGCGATTGTTGTAGATAATTTTTGTTAAGATTGCGCGCAAAACGCGAACACTCGAGCTCATTCCTGAGCTTGCGCGACAACCAGCGATAAGGCTGGAACATTCGATGCCACACTTATAAATACCGACGCGCTTCACAGCTCGTCAGTTGATCGACGGCCGACGCCCTGTTCACCGCTATCAGTGCCAGCGTGTATTGCTGTAATCTTACTTTACGTTTACCGGCCACAAGTTCGGCCTAATAAACAGCTTCATCTTGGACACGTCGTTTGCTGCCTTCGTCGACGTCACAACCACGTGACATCACCATTCTAGCCAACCTTCCATTTGCTCGTATACATCTCTTAGCTGAGTGACCATATAATGAAGTAGGATGTTCAGGAAATTATTGCCTATGCATTTTTCTGGAACATGTGCGCACGCTACGAGTGTATAGCATATCCTTGGATAGTACGGTATATCAAGGCGATGGGAAGGAGAAGTGATTGTGAGGAGGAAGGAAAGAAGGAGGGAAAAAGGAGTATAGAGAGACAGAGAAAAAAGAAAGATAGAAGGCGAGCGAACGTACACAGAGAGATAGAGAGATAGCGAAAAAAAAATATAAAGAAAGAGAAAGATAAAAAATATAGAGAACGAAAGGCAAGAAAGAAGGAAAGAAAGAAAGAAAGTTATAGACAGAGGACAAAATATACAGAAATATGTTCACTGACCGTGAACCGGGGAGTTTACTAAGGCGCACATTTGTATCCTGAACATTATTTTCTGCTCACACTGAAATATTGAATCAGCACTCATTATACGCCTCAGTATATTCCCTTTAGATGCAATTTCCTGCGCAGGAAATTCAATTTTATTGCCGCATTGGTGGAGATTTCTATTTGAATATGTGAAGTTCAGTATGCTGACTGCACCTTTGAAGGCCGACGTTGAAAAGTGCCACATGTGCAGGACTTCAATTCGACGAGCACGAAAGTTGCAGTTACATGTATGTAATAAGACCGGTGGTTTCGAAAAAATTCCCCATCTCCCGCTAAAGGGAACCATGTGTGGGTGCGAAGCAGCGGGGAGATAATTAGCTTGAGCGCGAGGAACGTCGCCGCTCTCATTTCACGGCAGCGGTCCGGGCGCTCATCGCGGCGCTGCACAGGAGAGAGACTCAGGCGCGCGCGCTCCGTCATTTTCATACCGCGGAACTACCGTGGCGCCCCCCAGCGGAGTATGCAGCTGTCGCACCACCTGTAGTGCGCGCCGCTCCGTAGAGGATTCCTCGAGGAGAGAACGGCGGTGGGGCGTAGGAGAGGAGAGAGAGGTTCAGTAGGTTCAGTAGTGGGACGCGGGACGCGGGAGCCGCTCCATAGAGTAGAGGATTCCTAGAGGAGAGAGGGGGAGAGGACGCGCATGCGCTGTGGGGATGGGGGACGCCGGAGCCGCTCCGTAGAGTAAAGGATTGCGAGAGGAGAGAGGGGGGAGAGGACGCGCTGTGGGGTTGTGGGACGCGGGCGCCGCTCCGTAGAGTAGACGATTCCTAGAGCAGAGAAAGGTGGTGAGCGTAGCAGAGAATAGGGGTAGTAGACGCGCACGCGCTGTGGGGCGTGTGGGACGCGGGGGCCGCTCGGTAGAGTAGGAATTCCTAGAGGAGAGAAAGGGGGTGAGCGTAGGAGAGGAGAGAGAGAGAGGGGGGGCGCACGCGTATGCGTTGTGGTGGTGTGGGACGCGGGAAGGAGGGACGGACAAAGCCCCCCTCTAAACACATGCAAGCAAGATCCAGGAATAGGATCAACCTGGTGGTAGACGGCCTTCATATTACTACAGTGTTCTGGTCGCATAGTGGCTGCTTCCCTACTTCACGAAAGTGGCCGGACGCGGGACGCGGGACGGACATAGCCCCGAGCATAAGATGCTTCGCATCTAAAAAAGAAAAAGAATAAAAACATACGCGTGCAGGCTGTGTACATGACAAAACGATTAGATTAGAGGCTTGTATCATTATTATTGTGCAAATAGGTGAACTCACAATCGAGAATCGCAATAAGCGCAACGCGAACTCACGTGTCGCCATTTTTGCAGACAGCCAATGTATCAGCTATCTCCCTTATTAGGAATCGTCGTGTCCCAAAACAGACTTTGCGCGGCGGAACTCCGTGGAGCAACCACAAACCGTTCAGTTACCAGACCAGTGTGAATATGGTGTAACATTGAAAGGGGCTCTTGAAATCCCCATTTTTACTCGTGGGTTGCGTATACTTAAGTACGGACATATTAGTGCAGCAAGGACGGCAGCGATGGCGGCACGCACTCCGATGTCATTCAATTTAGAAAACTCAAAATACAAGAAATATCACACCATCACCCACTAAAGGAAACAATGAGGGAATGCGAAGCAGCATTGAGGGTGCACACCAAGTTTCCGTTTACGTTCACTCGGCCGTCGAAGCCAAGCGTCGGCATAGAGCTACCGCTTCAGCTTCATAGAGACAACGCGAGTCTGCGGCGAGGGTAGCGAGGCTTTTGAGACAACTGCAGCGACCGGGAACCGACGGAGTGACCTCACGATTCAAGCGAAACTTCCGCGACGAGCGCACGCGCTTATAAGAAATGGGGGGAGGGAGATGAGGGTGTGGGTTTACAGGCTGCAGCGCGGGGGGAGGAGAGGACAGAAGGTGACCGAACGCCTGCGTAAACGCCCGCGTAAAGAACAAGAGTGCGCCTTCTCTCCTCCCCCCTCTCCTCCCACGTTGAAGTACCATATATGATTCGAAGTATCGTCGCAGAAGTTTAATTGCGATAGCAATTATATGGACAGTCTCGGCTGGTTTTCGCCGTCGCCGTCATGTCCCGTATATGTATCTATATATTTGTAAAGGCCTCAAAGAAAAATAATTCAGAAAAATGTTTCCGACGCGCGGCACCGAACCAGGGCCCTCTCGCTCTGCAGCGCGCGGCGCTAACCGCTGATCCACGAAAACGCACGTCCTTCACCGTTCAAACGGCGAGCTATTTATATACAGCGTGTTTTCAGCGTATTTTCAGCATTACCAGCGAGATAGCGCAAAGGGCGCGCTCGGCGAGGCCATAGCACGGCGCCCCACCGGCGCCACTCGTCGCGACGCCCGCACCCATCGGCTTGCGCCCTTTGCCCTGGGGGGGGGGGGGGGGGGGGTAGACGCCCGTTCGCGCGCGCGCTTATCTCACGGTGGGGGAGAATTCGCCTTTCGCCGGAACGATGGCGTCGTAGTTACCGAGCGCACGAAGGTCACTTCGCTCGCGACAGTCCCCCCGTTTGCGAAAAGAACACGCTTTTCAACCGCCGCGAAATAACTACTGTGACACTTGTTAGTTCGCGCTCGCCTGTACCTGTGAATTCGTTTCGTGCGTCGTTTTTGTTTGAGCAGCGCGTTAAGTTTCGTGTGAAAGTTGTTAGTTCTCTCTCGTCCTGTGCGTGTTGTTTTCGTGCGTCATGTGTGCGTGAGCACCGCGCTATACGTTTCCACCTGCTTGCCATTCATCGCTTGACATTCCAATTTGTTGCTATCGCATTCATTGCTTCGCCTTGCGGCGAAACTGTGACTTTTTAGATGCGAGGCATCTTATGCCCGGGGCTATGTCCGTGCCGCGTCCCTCCCGCGTCCCGCGTCCGGCCACTTTCACGAAGGAGGGAAGCACCCATTATGCGAACCAGAACACCGTAGTAATATGAAGGCCGTCAACCCTATCACAGTCATCAGTCATGGCCGAGAGCGCAGAGGCTGCTTAGCAATAGGTAGGCAGGTGGTGTCTGTCGCCCAGGTTGACCCAATTCCTTAATATTGCTTGCATGTGTTTCGAGGGGGCTTAGTCGTCCCTCCTTCCCACGTCCCACACCACCACAGCGCATGCGCGTCCCCTCCCCCCTCTCTCTCCTACGCTCACCCCCTTTCTCTCTAGGAATGCTCTACTTTACGGAGCGGCCCCCACACCCCCCATAGCGCATTCGCGTCCCCTCCCCTATGCTCTCGTACGCTCACCCCCCTTCCTCTACTCTAGGAATCATCTACTCTACGGAGCGGCGCCCGCGTCCCACATCCCCACAGCGCATGCGCGTCCTCTCCCCCTCTCTCCTCTGGGAATCCTTTACTCTACGGAGCGGCTCCGGCGTCCCAAATCCCCACAGCGCATGCGCGTCCTCTCCCCCCCCTCTCTCCTTTAGGAATCCTCTACTCTACGGAGCGGCTCCCGCGTCCAACACCCCCCACAGCGCATGCACGTCCCCTGCCCCCTCTCCTCTCCTACGGTCCACCCCGTCCTTTCCTCAAGGAATCCTCTACGGAGCGGCGCGCACGACAGTTGCTGTGACAGCTGCATACTCCGCTGGAGGCGCCACGGTAGTTCCGCGGCATGAAAATGACGGAGCGCGCGCGTCTCATTCTCTCTCCTGTGCAGCGCCGCGATGAGCGCCATGACCACTGCCGTGAAATGAGAGCGGCGACGTTCCTCCCCGCTCAAGCTAATTATCTCCCCGCTGCTTCGCATCCACACATGGTTCCCTTTAGCGGGAGATGGGGAATTTTTTCACTGCGTCCGCGTCGTGGTATCGGTGTCCAGACCCAGATATGGTCACCAGGCTGGTATTGTACATGGCGTCGTCTAAGGTTGTAGCGATGGCTGTCGGTCTTTGCTGGCACTGGATGCGCAGATGAGTCAGTTGTCACGCTTCTTCAGCGCGCTGGAGGTACATGGTGACGTCGATGTTTTCCTCATCGGTGACGTTGGGTAACATGACATCGAGCGTCGTGGCCGGGTTCCTTCCGTAGACAAACTTGTATGGTGTGATCTGTGCCGTTTCTTGGACGGCCGTGTTGTATAGGGTTGTACCCTACACCCAGAGCCGTATATGCAGAGTCTGGCGAATGGGCGGGGCAGTGATGTCGAGGCGCGGCGATGACGCTGGCCACGTCACTGCCACGCCTGCGCTTCGGCGCCGTCGGCCATATTTACGCTTTCTGCGCGACGGCTGCTGCAGCCTAGCGTGCTTCCTTCGATTCAATTCATATGTTCGGAGCATGACAAACGACGTGTGATGTCATTCAAATAAATTAAGTGGCGTTATCGGCAACAACGTTTGATATGACCTACCGATATGAAATCACTCCGCACAACCTACCGATATGAAATATCGGTAGGTTGTCCGGAGTGATTTTCTTTTGTTTTTGTTCTATTTTTTTTTGCAACATATTTCAATCCTTACGTTAATAAATCGACGTTTGTTCACTCGTTCACGGTGGTCTGAAAATATGCTGAACAGAATTAGTGTAAGCATACTAACGTTGATAAATATAAAGCTTTCGCATCGAAAGATGTATTTGCAATAAAATACTGTAAATCAGTCTCAACGGTCGACTGCTGATGTGGCTTGGTGCGATCACTGTACTAAAGAGACTCGAGTTCCTTATGCACTTGCTTAAGTTGACTCGAAGGCGAAAGACATCTTTTTCTTGAGTCGATGTATTGTTCCTTCGCCGCCCCCCTGCGAATGCTTTCTGGACGTAACGTGGTTTTGCATTGAAGCTTTCTACACATCACCTGGTTTTGCATCGCCTCATAGATCGGCCCACCAATCACAGAGGCAATGCAAAGCAACGATGTCATGTGATGACGTAATCATGTGACATGACGTTATGACGTCACAAATTTTGTCGGTCTGGGATGTCATGATGACGTGATCATGTGATGAATTTTCGCATCACTCGTGTTGACGCTGGCGACGCGGGACGCCGACGGTCAATTTTCGCAATTTATGTGGAATCTAAGGCTCCCGCCTTAAAATATTTCGTTACAGCACGGTAAAGAATCACAATAATCAGTCACAGGGGCCAAAAGAATGGTGGGAAAGAGCTCTCTTTCTCCTCTTCCTGGACACATTCGCCGATTTTTCTTAATGTTTACGAAGCTGTACTCGGTGTCAAGTGAAACGCGAACACTGCAGCGGATCGCATTGCCCAAGCATTAGAAATATAGTGCGCGCCATCCTGTCATTACCATTGGTAGGCTCGCACAGTCGAGTAGGCAGCACTGCGCGATCGAAAACATGAATGCGGCTCATGAACGTATCTATCTCTAATCATAAGAGTCGAACTGTACCACGCGCACCACTGCTGGCGTTTCATTCCGAGCGATCTTATTTGCATCCAGCTCGCCCAATCTATGCTAGTGGTCCGCAATAACCCGCTGGTCGATGAACTTATCGATTTCCTTTTTTCGGCTGTCGTGTCTGCACAAGTCCACATGACTATAATTGGGAGTGGAGCGGGAATTTTCGTTCATCTCAAGTCTGTTTACACAACGCTAACTTTTGCGAATAAGCCGCAAAATTGATCGCGCTGCGATTTCAAAGCAGCGGAGACTCTCTTTAACTCACTTGGCGGGGGGCGTTCGCGCTTTCACGTAAGCTATTTCAACGCCATCCAGCCCAGTGAGCGACGCTACGAACTCGGGGGCATGAACCTGACCGCGATGGCTGTCGGTATACAGAAGATATGTTAAATGTTAACGTTTCTTAACCTCATGTAATGCTAGCAGTCATCTCAAGAGATATCATAAGAAGAAAATGGAGCTAGTAGTCGAGGAACGCCGTGCGACGCAGGCGAACTATAACGAAAATGCTGCTGTTTTAGCCAGAGCGTAGCAGACGACAAAAGCCGAATCCCCGCCCTTGCGTCACGGGAGCGCCGTTCGCAGCGCCGCCATCGGTCGCACACGAGGCGAATAGATCAATGAAAGCGTACTCATTGTTACTACAGATGATATTTAGTCCTTGCGGCAACGCGTTATAGAGACGAAGCTTACTTTTTGACGAGCTCGCAAGAGTTCCACCGGTCTCATTTCTATTAGTGGCTGAAGCATGTCCATTTTCAATTATACTGTGCTTTCTATACAGTTTCTTCGATTTTAGAACACAAGAATAACCTTTGCCGTCGCAACAAAATCAATAAGGACGCAACTAAACTCTAAATCAATGCACAGAACCGCGTCTCCGTGAGCGTCTCTCATATACAGGAGCTAAGTAGACTCGTTAAATGTCTCGCGTGGTAAAGAAAACGCCAGGTCTGCGTAGCACAGTGACAGCGAAAGTTGGAAGAGTGGCCTTTTTAAAGCACTCGTGGGGAAAATACTACCGGTACACTTGCATGGCAGGCACATGCCATAAATCATCATATTTTTGTGAAGTAAAGAACCACGCAGTATGCAATGACGTACTCTGTGCTACCCTACGTCGCAAGAATTATGACGATCTTCGGAGAAGCGTGGTACCCGCTACACACCTGTAAGGCATTGTGTGACTACGCTGTAGCTTGATGATGAAGAATTATGGCTGAGCCTTTTCTCATGGGTTGGAAGCACTCAAGTACCCACTAGTTGCAATTCAGCGGAAATGCCAACCCTTATAGGGCTGCACGCGAAGCAACAGGACACGACACCCGATTTGACGCTAGCCTCTGCTGCGCTGGTGCGGCAGTGGGAAGTTAAACCGACAACACGGGGAAGTGATCACCTACCCATTATCATTACGCCCAATCGGAAAAAGGTTAGAGAGAAAAAAGAGGTACTTGTTTTTGACTGGGAAAAATTTCGAACGGCCACCGGGGATTGTTTTACAGATTTTGAAGGTTTCAGCGCTGCGATCGCGGAGACGCGTCCATACGCCAGGGAATATATCCCATGCAATGACACCGCGACGCACATGGATATGCATCTTGCAAATCTCTGGCGCAAGGCTAATCGCCTAACACAACAATACCGATATAAAGGAAAACATCATCGGGACCTCATGCGTCTTAAACGCCAATATCGATTGATCAAAGAATACCAAGAAATGCTCGAAGCCGATGCGTGGCACGATACGTGCGCAAAGTTGGGTCGTGAATCTGGCCTACAAAGGTTATGGCAGATTCTCAGGAGCCTACTTGGCAAAAAGAAAGGCTCACCTCCTCTTTCAGAACTCTTCCTACGGGAAGAGCCTACATCACTAGAGGACCGAGTCATTCACACTTTCTTCCCACACGCTGCTCAAATACCACCACTACAACTCCCGTATATCAGGATAGAGGTCCCTAAAGCGGAGCTTGAGAAGCCCTTCACGCTAGGTGAGCTCGTAGCAGTGTTGGCCCAGAGCAAAAAGAAGTCCGCTCCTGGACATGACGGAGTGACCTGGCAAGAACTTCGAAATCTCAGCGACGAAACTCTGAAAAAAACTTTTAACTGTCATTAATGAATCCTGGGAATCCGGCCTTGTCCCCGATTCCCTTAAACTTTCGCTCATTTATCCTATACCGAAGCCGAGAAAAGACCATAGAAAGCCAGCTAATCTGCGACCAATAGCTTTGACTTCAACAGTTTGCAAACTCATAGAGCGAATGCTGGACACGCGGATACAATATTACATCGAATACGTGAAACCCGGACTGCACCCTGCGCAGGCAGGTTTTCGGCCGAACATGGGCACACATGACTGCCTGTGGTTGATTCGCAGAGTAATCAACCGCAAATCTCGCGAACATATGCCGGACTATATCCTTGCAGTAGATATGCGCAAAGCATTTGACAACATCAAACAAGAAGTTATACTGTCACCAAGCTAGTAAATAAGTGATAGAAGACACAGGGGCGAAGATACCACACGGGGCGTTTACTTTAAGAGAAAAGCTAAGACACCAGAGCACGCGCACAGCGATTAACTTCGTTGTCCTCCCACAAGAGGCTGGCCAGCACAGTTGCCAGCCTACCTCGCGTCAATTCCCCCATCTCAAAAGCGACCGTCCCGGTCGATGGGTTGGGATGCAAGAGGACAGCACAATGTGGAAAGATGGTTGCGTGAAGGGGAAAAAACCAATGTAACGTAGTGCATGATGGTAAAGGGTTGCGAGGTGTTGCTTATCACTCGCGGGCGTGGTACGGCTTCATCTGTACGACATGTACAACCTCGGCACGTGGGCGTCGTCGGCTCACACTGGGATCAGAACTTTGGGGCACCACCTCGTAATTCACATCACTGAGGCAGCGCATAACTTCATAAGGGCCAAAATAGCGTCGTAACAACTTATCCGAGACCCCCACGATGTCGGATAGTGGTCCAAACCCACACATAATCACCCGGCTGGTAGTGGACGTTCCGTCGGCCAACGTTGCAACGGCGAGCGTCGGTATCCTGCTGCGTGCGTATGCGGTTCCGAGCAAGCTGGCGGGCTTCCTCGGCTTTCTGAATGAAGTCGTCAACGCTGTCATTTCTGTTGGTGTCGTGGTCGACTGGCAGCATGGCGTCTAACGGTGTTGTGACGCGACGTCCGTAAACAAGCTCGAATGGTGTAAGCTCGGTGGTCTCTTGCACGGCTGTATTATATGCAAACGTGACATATGGCAACATTTCATCCCATGTCCTGTGTTCCACATCAACATATATGGATAGCATGTCGGCCAGCGTTCTGTTTAGTCGCTCCGTCAAACCATTGGTTTGGGGATGATAGGCTGTAGTCCTCCGGTGGTTGGTGTGCGTTATCTTGGCGACCTGCTGCAATAACTCCGCAGTGAAGGCTGCACCACGATCAGTGATGAGAACAGCAGGTGCACCATGACGCAGCACGATGTCGTGGACAAAGAATCTGGCGACTTCGACAGCAGTTCCCCTGGGCACAGCTTTCGTCTCCGCATAGCGAGTGAGATAGTCGGTTGCGACGATTATCCATTTGTTTTCCGAGGACGACGTCGGGAACGGACCGAGAAGATCCATTCCCACTTGCTGGAACGGCGCTGGGGGGCGGGTCTAAAGGCTGGAGGAAGCCGGCAGGCTTGACGGGTGGAACTTTACGCCTCTGACAGTCACGGCAGGTTCTGGCATAGCTCTGAACTGACGAATATAGCCGTGACCAGCAGTATTTCTAGCGTATGCGCGCTAACGTTTTCGCAAAGCCTAAGTGACCGGCAGCGGGGTCGTCGTGGCACGCCTGCAAAACTTCCTCACGCAGTGCCTTTGGGACGACGAGGAGAAAAGTTTCCTGGCTGTTCTCAAAATTTTTTTTGTATAAAACATTGTTTCGCAGGCAATACGATGTCAGTCCTCGTGAGAGCGGGCGTCGAACGACAACGTCAGCTCCGTGAAGATACTGGATGACAGGGAGCAACTCATTGTCCTCACGTTGATGCTCAGCCATCCGCACCATGTCGACCATGCCGAGAACAGGCAAATCTTCCATGTCGGATGATGTCGAGGGTATAGGAGCACGGGATAGGCAGTCAGCATCGGTGTGCTTATGTCCGGATCGGTAGACGACAGTTATGTCGTATTCTTGAAGACGAAGGCTCCAACGAGCGAGGCGGCCTGATGGATCTCGGAGATTGGCAAGCCAACAAAGCGAATGGTGGTCACTGACCGCTCGAAATGGCCGACCGTATAGGTAGGGCCGAAACTTGCTGATGGCCCAAACGACTGCTAAGCACTCTTTTTTGGTGGTAGAGTAGTTAGCCTCTGCTTTTGTGAGACTGCGGCTCGCGTAAGCGATCACACGTTCTGCGCCGTCCTGCCATTGAACTAGAATGGCTCCGAGGCCTACGTTGCTGGCGTCGGTGTGAACCTCAGTTTCCGCAGTGTCGTCAAAATGTGCCAGCACTGGAGCTTTTTGAAGTCACTTGCGTAACTCTATGAAGGCCAACTGTTGCTCTTCCGTCCACACGAAGGGGACATCTTGTCGCGTTAGTCTCGTAAGAGGTTCAGCTATTTTGGAGATTCCTTCGACGAAACGACGGTAGTAGGCGCGGAGGCCAAGGAACCGCTGAACAGCTTTGTTGTCTTCAGGACGAGGAAACTCGGCGACGGCAGCCGGCTTGTCTGGGTCTGGTCGAACACCATCAGGGCTCACCACATGGCCTAGAAACTTGAGTTCCTGATAGCCAAAGTAGCACTTTTCGGGCTTGATAGTGAGGTTTGCCTTGCGTATTGCTGTGAGCACGCTTTTTTAGCCGTGCGAGATGTTCGTCGAACGTGCTTGAAAACACAACGACGTCGTCCAGGTAAAAAAGACACGTCTGCCATTTCAGCCCAGCGAGTACAGTGTCCATCATTCGTTGAAATGTGGCGGGAGCGGAACAGAGACCAAAAGGCAGTACTTTAAATTCATAAAGCCCGTCGGGGGAGTCACGAACGCGGTTTTTTCACTGTCGCCCTCGTCAACTTCAATTTGCCAGTACCCTGACTTGAGGTCTAATGATGTAAAGAACTGAGCATGGCGTAGACGGCAGGGGTCGGTTTCTCTGTATACCTCCCATAGGGACATAGAATTCAAACGCTCCGCCGCGATAACGCCGAGAGCGCCAAAAAACCCGTAGAGTTACGCCCCCTTGCGAGTGGCGGCTCGCTAATGGCGGCGATTACGTAGCGGTTACGTATGACTACGCTGTTGGTGTCGTCAGGGCAACAGTAACAACAGCCGCTCGCTTCTCGCCCCCTCTCCCTCCCACTCCCGCGTGCCTTTTTTAGTTTTTTTTTCTTTTTTAGGGGTGAGAGAGGGGGTTGCTTTTTTCTCCTCTCATGCCGCGCGCCGTTTTTTTTCTTTTTTTTGCCGCTCGCTTTTTCTCCTCTCGTGCCGCGCGCCGTTTTCTTTCTTTTTTATGCCGTGTGGCGTGGCGCGCCCTTTTTTCTTGCGTGCGCGCGTGCGCTGTGCTTTATCGCGGTGCGCAGTGTGTTAGAATGCACGCAGCCAGTATGTGCCAGAGCATAAAGGACGAATTGCACCCACAAAGTATCTTGACATCGTTTTATTAGTCCGTTTCCGAAACAAAAAGCTTTGTACACAATGAACACGATCAAGTTCAGAAGAACAGAAGGGAAGAATGCACAATGTATCCATGACTAAACAGCACAAAAGCTCATTGCAAAGTTCAGAATTTAGGAATTACAAAAAATCGAACACATTGAAATGTGAATGCCCTTTGACGATTACACATATAAAGAACATGACTTTCCTTAGGTGCAATACTGAGCTAAGCGCAGCGGAGCCTTTGATGAGACACGGTAACGAAGTTTAAACAAATTTCAATGCATGGCAAAAACAATGAAGCATCGCAAGACATCTAAATATGAAATAATAATGCAATGATCTACTTATTAACCGTTGTATTGATACGAAGCACACAACAACCACACATATATTTGCTTAGATGTTGCTAAAATATATATGGAATGCAGGGCACCTTCACTGCTGATAAACCAAATGAAAAAAAAAGCAGATTTGGCGGAGTAAGAAGTACACTTCACTAAAAAGAGCAAGACGCATTATTAGGAATTGACCACTACTTAAGAGTTAGCTGGTGGCAACGGGATGAATGGCGATGGTCAGTTTATGCAGCAGCACATAACGTTGGAAGAATAGCGTATCACTCAACGGTCAGGTGAAGTAAAACTACTATACACAGCTTTTGTTATACCGGGAATACAATGTCTAGCCGAATATAACGTCATTGAAGGGATGATGACGTTATATTTGGCTAGATGACGTTATCTTCGGCCGGGTACACTCAGCACTTCATTGTGATAAACACTAACAGTAAAACTTTGCATATAGGGCACTCAAGGCTCACAAAAAAAAAAACTCTCTCATGCCTACGCATGAATTCTTAGAGCAGTTTTCCCATAGGTATTTACAGAGATAATACATAAGCACGAAGAGCACTTCTTTAGCTGTAAGTATAATGACATACAATATTCACGCACCGAAAAAAAAAGCACCGGGGGCAGAATAGAAAGCTGGTCCACTTGAGTTGCGGATGGAAACATCGCAGACAGAAGATTTCACAGCTGTTAACCCCTCCTTGGGCGAACGCATCAGTTGTTGCCTTCTCCAATACTCCGACAGCTTTCACGTACTGAAAAAAAAAAGCGATTGAAAACTATGAATTCCAACGCTACAAATTACGAAGACGCATCGCGGAAACGTCGTTTCCCTCGACTCGGCTTGAGTGCAAGCTACGAACCATCGAGTCGCAGAAACGCGTATTTAAACTATGCGGAATGATAAACTGGCAAAAAAAAGCAAAACGCACTTCCTAGCCCGCAGTCATGTCAGAGACGCAAAGTTAAGCTATGAGTGCTTTAATTTCATTGCTTCGAGGAACAGCGATATTAACCATAACCTCGTGCTCTCCACGACTCCGCTATATTGAAAAACAATAACAGTTGCCGAACTACAATGGAGCTATGCATGTGTGGCTGCGAACGCAAACCGCATACTCACCTTTTGTTTTTCGGAGCATGGAAGAATCTTGCGGAACTCGGATGGTCTTGAAGTATCCGTGCACCATTGCACGATGTACGAATCCTGCATGCCGTTAACCATCACGTCGCAAGAGCGCACACGCAGACACCGCAATAACTACACACGCCGGCCATGCAACGGAACATAACGAAACTTTGCATAACGGTCGACGGCTTCGACGGGCTCCGATGGCGGCGGCGAAGCACGGCTGCGCGCGGCCCGCGCCGGCGCGGGGCGCACGGCTTTGCCGGCACGGCTGCAAGCGCTGCCATTGGCTGCTTTAATTTCGCCTCGCCATCGACTCTAGCGCCCATTTCGCCTTCAGTTATCGCTCCTCTGGCTGGCGGCTCCAATAAAGATGGCGGCTGTGACGTAGGCTGTGACGTATTTACTTGGGACGCCGGAGCGCCCGGCTTACCGACCGTTGTAGACGGTCCAAGGCGTCATCAATCCGCGGCAAGGGATAAACATCGCGTTTGGTGACTCCGTTGAGTCTACGGTAGTCAACGCAGAAGCGAAGCGTGTTGTCTTTTTTCTTTACTAGTACCACAGGCGACGCCCACGGACTTGTCGACGGTTGTATGACGTCATCGTTCAGCATTTCCTGAACTTGACGCTTAATCGCCTCTCTTTCCTTTGGGGACACGCGGTATGGATGTTGGCGAAGAGGCCGCGCTGACTCCTCCGTCACAATGTGGTAACGGATGTACGTTGGACCTTCGATGCTGTGGAAAAACAACCCGCGAATTCCATCACAAGGCTTAGCAGTTGCTCCTTCTGCGGGTCTGACAAGTCAGCATTAACGTGAATGCGGCTGCGTAGGTTAGCACGAGTTGTTGCATCCGGTGAAGTCACTTCCAACGTGACAATGTCGGAGAAGTCCGCGATATCGC
>JALIZH010027879.1:0-23918 GCA_030522465.1 Rhipicephalus appendiculatus
GTCTCTTTTACTGTATTCGGTTTCCGCCCACAAAGACCATCAGCAGTACTCGGCGCAGACCGCGCCTTAGTGTTCCAGAAGCTTCTCGGTTCTAGTAGATCGTGTTTTTAAATGCGAAGCATTTCTTAGCGAACTTCGGCGACTTTGAGCGTATCTATCTATCTATCTATCTATCTATCTATCTATCTATCTATCTATCTATCTATCTATCTATCTATCTATCTATCTATCTATCTATCTATCTATCTATCTATCTATCTATCTATCTATCTATCTATCTATCTATCTATCTATCCATCCATCCATCCATCTATCTATCTATCTATCTATCTATCTATCTATCTATCTATCTATCTATCTATCTATCTATCTATCTATCTATCTATCTATCTATCTATCTATCTATCTATCTATCTAGCCGCCTACGACTTTGTGCTCTCCTGGCCGTATCGTTAATGGGATTCATACCAAATTTGGTATGGCATAACATGACTGTATGACGAACATAAATGGCTGGTCATATCATGAAAATCATGACTAACTTGTCATGAAAAGTATGATTTACATGCCACGCTCATGGCGCGCTCGCGGCCGTTTCGTTAGCTTGACATACACCAAATTTGGGATTGAGTGACATGACGGTATGACGAACATAAATGACAAGTGGTAATATGAAAATCATGACTTCATGAGCGACATGACTTGCATTCCACGCTCATAGCGCGCTCGCGACGGTTTCGTTAGCTCGATATACACCAAACTTGGTATTGAGTGACATGACTGTATGACGAACATAAATGACAAGCCGTAATATGGAAATCATGGCATTGACATATCATGAGTGACATGACTTGCATTCCACGTTCATGGCGCGCTCGCGGCCGTTTCGTTAGCTTGATATAAACAAAATTCGGTATATCGTGACGTGACTGTATGACGAACATAAATAACAAGCCGTAATATGGAAATCATGACATGTCATGAGTGACATGACTTGCATTCCACGCTCATGGCGCGCTCGCGGCCGTTTCGTTAGCTTCATATACACCAAATTTGGTATTGCGTGACGTGACTGTATGATGAACATAAATGACAGGTCGTAACATGTAAAACATGACATGCAAATTATGTAAAGCATGATTTGGTCCTTCCTGGCTGCTTCGCATTACATCGATTCCCACAGTGCGTGGGATCTGCCGGCTTTTTTTAAGATTGCACGCAAGACGCTAACACTCAAGATTATTCCAGAGCTTGCGCGACGACTAGTGATAAGGCTAGAATGTTCGACGCCTGATTTATAAAAGCTGGCGCGTTCTAACGCAGTTCAGTTGATCGACGGCCGACGCTCTGTTCGACGCTATCAGTGCATACCGTGTGTATTGCTGTAAACTAACTTTCCGTTTCTCGGCCACAAGTTCGGCCAAAATAAACAGTTCCATCTTGGCCACGTCGCCTGCTGCCTTCGTCGACGTCACGACCGCCTGACCATGTGCAGCGACGCAGCTTTCCTGATTGACAGATTTGCATTGTTTCGTAATAAAGCATCACAACTATTTATAACATAGCACAAGAAGCAAAATGACAGCGAAGCAATCCTCCAAGCAATTCATTTATTAATAAAGAGGATATATTATCGGCTTGTGGTAATGACGTTGACCTGACCTGCCTTGAACAAGGTTTTGATAAATATAGCATGTCGAGCACGTGCTGCTTTCAGTCTCATTGAAACAGCGGGACATGCGGTACGCTCGTCAAAAGTAAGATAGGGTATTTATTTCAGAACATGAATGACACATTGGTATATCAGAAACTGAATTATTCAACATTCAGCCTAACAATTTACATAATATTTTAGCGACGCTTGGACTGAACACACGCCCGCAAGAAGGCAGGTTATGCCTCGGTGGGAGGAGGGGGGAGGGGGGGGAACCGTGATTGGCACATATAGAGAAAGTGAGGCAATGCCAGAATGCCGATTCCAATCAGTTACGTGGCATAAAGTTACCGACTAAAACTGCGTTGGGACAGGCTTGTCTGGCGAAAAGTAATTGTCGGCCGCATGTATAATGAAGGGCAGTGCCAGTCGGTGTCATCTACGGACCTTGCTGTTGAGTGTGTCAGCGAGTATGTAGATCTTCAGATATTCTAGAGCTGGCGGTCCGTAATAAGGTCTTCTGTGGATATATTTTACTTTCCCGCTCCCGTCAATATAATACTAACAAGATTACAGCATGCCTAGTGGTACAGATATCTAATGTGTTCATAATCGCGGAAACCGATACGCGTGAAGTGCCTGACAATTTGTGAAATTTTGAGGAATGCAGGGCGAGCATCAGATACACTTGTACTTGGAACTTGGTTTGTTCTAAGTGCGGATTATCTTAGGACCCCGGGCTGTCGTCTGCTGTCGTGTAGGCGTTTGTGTCGGCGTCAACTTCGTTGGTTTTGAACGGAAAATCGTCGTGGTCCGATTTTTCGTTCAAATAAATGAACAATAAAACTTTCGGCTCATGTAGGATTTGAACCCAGCATAGGTCGGCAAAACATGTGGAGCTCACTCAGACTCACTCATGAAATATATTTTGCCCTAGGAACTCACTCGGACTCAGATTCAGCAAACTTTTTTTCAACCGGACTCACTCGGACTCAGATTCACTAAAATGTTTCCCAGCCGAACTCACTCGGACTCAGACTCACCAAAATTATTTCCAGCTGGACTCACTCAGACTCAGACTCACGCCTGTATCTGAGTCTGAGTGAGTGGAAGTGAGCCGACTCATGAGTCCGTTAGCGTACAATTGGCTTCTTTGAACTTGGCGGCAATGCTCTTTAACACCAATATCACGCGTAATCTGAGCTCCACTTGGCGCCTTTTGAACTCGTACCTTCAAATACGAGATATCAGTGGTTGCAATCCAGTAAGCGCATTTTTATTGAAAGAGAGGACTCGCATGAAATTCTTTTAGCAAAATTTTCAGGGAAACAGTTTTCGGGGGGTGGGAGGGAGGTCACGGTACATCCCCCCTCGTCCGTAACTCACGCCTCTGATCAATAAATATTGAGCAGGCGTATGAACGCTGGTGCTTTCAAGTATGCGTGAGTCCGCCTGAGTATAAACGTGAGCCTACGTAAGGCTGACAGTAATGCTGAAGTTGAGTAAGTAGAACCATAGATCGGCAAAAGTGTAGAGCTCACTCAGACTCACTCAAGGAAGGAAGGAATACAAAAGGGAGAAGGCAGGGAGGTTAACCAGATAGCAGTCCGGTTGGCTACCCTACACTGGGGGAAAAGGGAAAGGGGAGTAGAAAGATGAGAGAGACAGAGAGGAAATACATTTTGGGCTTAGGGCTCACTCGGACTCAGACTCACCAAAATTTTCCTCTACCAGACTCACTCGGACTCAGACTTACTAAATGTTTTCTCAATTGGAATCACTCGGACTCAAGCTCACCAAAATATTACTCACCCGGACTCATTCAGATTCACAGCTCGATCTGAGTCTGAGTGAGTCCGAGTGAGTCGACTCATGAGTGAGTTTGCCGACCTATGGAACCCAGGCCTTCTGCGTGGCAGACAGGTGTTTTACCGCAAATCCATGAAACAGATCGCAACTCCATCAAAAAAAAAAACTGATACAGGCGTCACGTAGTACGAGTACGTTGAGCATTCACACCACGTGAATGCTCAACGAGTCGGTCGTTTAAGGAACCAGCCATTAAAATACACTCCGGTATAATTCATTATGGCAATGAGCAAGAAGAAGAAGAAGATGTTTAATGGCACGAAGGAGGAGAGGTCGGCCTGGAAAGCGGGTTTCTGACCTGGTACTCCGCAAGGGGTAAGGAGAAAAGACAAAGAGAGAGATAGAGGGAGGCATGATGAGAGGTGACTATGGTGTGGCACAATGAGTCAGTGCACACCCTGACCTGTGCGGGGTAGGAGACGCGCGAAAGTATCTATACATTAGTTCCATTAGGAAATGCTCTAAAGACGAGCATCTAAGCCTGTCTCGCTCAGAAGCACTTTAAACTGCGTTGGGCATGATCCGAACGTTCCCAAGCACCCAAAAGCTTCTCCCCTGAAAAGGGTCGGCAGTCCAGACGATCTATGAGTCCGCTTTAGTGACTGTCTTGCTGTCGCGTATTGAGAGCACACATACAGGATGTGATAAATAGTCTCTGACGTGTGAAAAGAGCATGTAAAAGGTGAGCAGCTGCGCGTACTGCCTTATGGACGTGTTGTGGGCACTTCACTGATTCTCATTATGATGAATTATGGCGTAGGCACTGCGCAGCTGCACTTGCAGGAGGCATTCATTTTAAGAGCGTATCAAACAGCAAACGTTTCGCGCACAGACGTCGCTTTCCTCGCGACACGGTTCAGGCGACGACTGAGAAGAGAAGCCAGGCCAAGCGAATTAGGACGCCATACGAACGGGGCCCGATCACACCATCGCGTTCCGCTCCTGAAAGCGAAGCTCAAGTGTCCTCTCATTCATTTGCTCTAGGTGTTGTTTGCTGGGAGTCTGGCACCAGATTCATCTACAGGTTTGTGACAACAGAGTTATTGATCCGGATCAGTGATAGCATTCGAAGGTAGTAAATCTCGCAATGAGTCCAGTTGGCTTTGTTCTATCTGGGTCCTGATGGAGGTGTCAACATCAATGGCTCGAGGAATAATGACTAACACCGTGTTGAACCTTGTGTTTGTACAGTTGTCAGGTGACTTCCAACCCATTACCCATGGGCACTGTTGGGAAGCAGAGGGAGCGCTGGTGCAGAGTTAAGGCTCTAGGTTGTGTTCCACAAGCACGTCAACATTTCATGGTTTTGTGAATGGAAGAACTCATCATACGTCATATCTACGTATAATGTCTTCAGTTGTGACGGGCCGAAATATGTAGGTGCCTATGAGCTGAGGCTATGTTGCACGCCAAGTACATCGAGATATGTTATGTCATCCTTCAGGTGCCGGTCCCAAACTCGCATATCATTGTTGGCATAAGTGAGGAAGTGTTACTCCAGTACCTGCAGCAATGATCATATAAGTGATCACAAATGCTCACCTATGCAGGCGCATGAGTCCGATGTCTAGCGTCGTTGCAAGGAGCACATGTGACTCCGGGACAGCGCATTGCATGAATACCTGTTGTGAGCTAACAATAGCGCATTTAGGTGGCGTAGTTCTCCGCCGCCGGTGTCCGTAAAACCTGCTATCGCGCAAAATGAGAAAAAAAATGCCCCCCACTTCCCCGAAGGGGAATCGTGAGGAAATGCGAAGGCATTTCGCGCGCGCTTCACTCCATTTATATATGGTGGTTGTGGTTCGAAGAAGGAAAAGGCGCCTAATTTCTGCAGCCCGGTCGGGAGCACGGCGCAGCGCCTGTTTTTTTTTTTGCTTTTGTTCTGTTTTTTCTTCTTTTTTTTATTTACTTTTTTTCTTTTTTGTTCTTTTTTCCTTTTTTTTTAATTTTTTTTTCATATATAGCTCCGCCGAGCTCCCGCGATGCGAGCGCCCTCACGCACTTGAAATGCATTCGCATTTAAAACTGGAGATGGGTAAAGCACGCAGCGATGGGGCGGTGTTTCCTACTGGAACATGCGAATCGCTGCTAATGGGCTATGAGAGACAGAAGACTCCGACTGGACACAGAGACCCGCAGTCGGCTTTTAGTTAACGCGCACGCTGCGAATTTTTATTGTTCAACAACGCACAGGGAGAAATCTCCCACCGGCACCACCTTGCAGGTCAAGATCCATTGCCATATATACGGGATGGACAGTGAAGGGTTGTGCAGCGCGAGCAGTCGGTTTTTTTCAACCAAGAAACTCGCTAGCAGACGCTGCCTGCGTCGGCGTCGCGAGGCGAGAGAGGGGGGTAGCGTAGGAGAGGAGAGAGAGGGGGGGGACGCGCATGCGCAGTGGGGGTGTGGACGCTGTGGGCAGGGATGCCTAGAGGAGGGAGGGGGGGAGCGTATTAGAGGAGAGAGAGGGGGGACGCGCATGCGCAGTGGGAGTGCGGGGAGGGATGCCTAGAGGAGAGAGAGGGGGGAGCGTAGGAGGGGAGAGAGGAGGAGAGGCGCATGCGCAGTGAGGGTGCGGTTGCCGCGGGGAGGGATGCCTAGAGGAGAGAGGGGGGGAGAGAGGAGGTTTTTTATTTATATTTTTTTAAAGGGCTTGCGCATGCGCAGTATGGGTGGTCACGCCGCCCACCACCACCGGCTTTCTTCCAGTATCTTGATTTTTGGGGGGAGTGCGCCGCATCGCCCCGTAGGGACTTGAGAGGTATCGCAGCAAGGTCACCTAAGAGCGAGTGCGGCAACCCGGCGTCGGTCAGTCTTCTTACTTCAGTCATGAAACTAAGGTCGATTTGATGTACACATGACTGCGACAGGGCGGTACTGAAGGTGGTGAGTGCGATGGCTTGCTTCACGAGTTTCGAATGGGTGGAATGGAAGGGAAGAAGGCCTTTTTCTGAGCGCGGGGCGTACTGTCAACAAACATGATCCCCGAGAAACGTAAGGCTTCTGTCCAGAAACCGTAGCTCGCCTCGCGTCGGAACCTCAGTGGTCAAGGCGAAATCAGCTAACGCCCGGCTAAAGACGGCAGTAATAGACGTGACTTGAGAAGTCAAGTCTGAGTCTGTCTTCCGGCAAAGGATCAGGAATGTAGTCAACGTATAGGAACACACGATGCACACTCGACCCAGAAAGTTAAGCCAGTTGTCTTATCGCTGTTCTTCTTAAATGCGAAGCATTTCTTTGCGTACTACACGCACTTTTAGCGTATCTATCTATCTATCTATCTATCTATCTATCTATCTATCTATCTATCTATCTATCTATCTATCTATCTATCTATCTATCTATCTATCTATCTATCTATCTATCTATCTATCTATCTATCTATCTATCTATCTAGCCGCATATGTCTGGGTGCTCTCGTGATCACCCCATTAACGTGGGGTAAAGCAAAATTAGTATGAGAGGGTAAGATGGCTTGATGAATATGACTCGCTGGTCATGACATGATGTGACAATCCCGTCGCGTACGTTGTCAAACCCTTTCAGCCAGACACGTGTGACACATACCCTATGTGTCAGACACATACCCGGTTCAAAATGACAACGTGAACTGATGATAAGAAAACTAATTAAATAGCTTACTTAAAAAAAAATTACACCATCTACCGCTAAAGAGAACCATGTGTAGATGTGAAGCAGCGGGCGCTAACGCTTACACTGGCGGTGGCGTTGACGCTGGCGCTATTGCAGCGTTGCGCAGGAGAAAACGAGGAGGCGCAAAGCACGCAGTGATGGAGTGGTGTTTCCTACTGGAACATGCCAATCGCTGCTAATGGGCAATGAGAGACAGAAGACTCCGACTGGACACAGAGACCCGCAGTCGGCTTTTAGTTAACGCGCACGCTGCGAATTTTTATTGTTCAACAACGCACAGGAGAAATATCCCACCGGCACCACATTGGAGGTCAAGATCCATTGCCATATATACGGGATGGACAATGAACGGTTGTGCAGCGCGAGCAGTCGGTTTTTTCAACCAAGAAACTCGCTAGCAGACGCTGCCTGCGTCGGCGTCTCGAGGCGAGTGGGGGCAGCGTAGGAGACGAGAGAGAGGGGGGGGGCGCACATGCGCAGTGGGGGGTGAGGACGCTGTGGGCAGGGATGCCTAGAGGAGAGAGGGGGAGCGTATTAGAGGAGAGAGAGACGGGACGCGCATGCGCAGTGGGAGCGCGGGGAGGGATGCCTAGAGGAGAGAGGGGGGAGCGTAGGAGGGGAGAGAGGAGGGGAGGCGCATGCGCAGTGAGGGTGTGGTTGCCGCGGGGGAGGGATGCCTAGAGGAGAGAGAGGGGGGAGAGGAGGTTTTTTTTATTTTTTATTTTTTGAAAGGTTTGCGCATGCGCAGTAAGAGTGGTCACGCCGGCACACCACCACCACCACCACCACCACCACCGGATTAAGCTTCGCCATAAGATGCTTCACATCTAAAACAGAAACACGACCCACGTGGAGAACTTCATTGAGTAGCATTGTGGCAGACTTGAAATGCTTTATTGAGCAACATGTTCTGGCAAAATTAATTCGCTCTGGCGGATAACACTGCATAAACAGAAGAGTGTGATAGCAGTGTCATTCGTTATATTTGCTCGGCAGATTCATCAATCGTCTTTTTCTCTTGGAATAGGTTCAGAGCAATGAGTCTACCAGCAACTATAAATTGGAGTGTGGCATGAGCAGTTCATTCCAAGAAGAAACCTCGTCGTTTTTTCCCGCACCTGTCCCTGCATCCACGTCGAAGGTATGAAAGGTTTGCATTTCGAAATACTGTTGCGTAGTAAAATGCACCAAAGTAATCTAAATTTGTAAAACATTTCTAGCAATGCAGATACTCTTTCTTGTTCTCGTCAAACTTTGCATAGCGTAATATTTTCAGGAAAATTCAACAAACTAGATTTCTTCCATGTGATCTAAATATACATATAGGTTCCAGCAGCGTGTGCGCTTTATAGTAACTGCGTTCTATCCTGTCATAAAACTCTTTATCAGTTTGCAAATAAGGACAACTTGCTATTGTCGAATGATATCTACACACTTAGCAGCAACACACACCAGCAACTTAGCAATAACATAACTTTATTTCTGATCTTGTGTTTTTCTTACGCTCTCTCTTCTGTAATTCTTTCGGGCCTGAATGTAAAGAAATGAATAAATCAATCACTATACCACTCAGTCATCTTCTATATACAGTAGTGTATATAGTAGATAACTGACGAGGAGACGCTGCCTTCAATTACATTCGTCCGCCTCGGAGGAACAGTGGTTAAGGTGCTCGCCTGCTGAGCCAAAGGTTGCGGGTTCGACCCCAACCGTGGTGGTGGCATTTCGGTGGAGGCGAAATGCTACAGGCCCGTGTACTGTAAGATGCCATTGCACGTTACAGAACACCATATGGTCGAAATTTCCAGAGCTTTCCACTACGGCGTCTCTCATAATTTGGGACGGGACAGACCAGATATTATTATTATTATTATTATTATTATTATTATTATTATTATTATTATTATTATTATTATTACTAAATTCATATTGCTCCAGTGAGCACCAGCACGAAAAATAATCTGGAGTATATGATAAACTCATTTGAACTCTTTTATCTGTATATATGGGAAGATGCACCATTTCGATGAGGTTTTTGTGTTGCTTAATCATGCTGGTTCGACTTCCAGAAATATGAACCGCATTTTAAAGGGGGCGGAATGCAAAAAACACCTGTGTATCTTTTCCCTCACGTGGAACAACTGCAGGTGACGAAGTTGAACCCGGCGTTCCATCGTTTTTATCCATATGAGAATAAATTTGTTCACGTTTTTCACGTATTGTACCTCGGCGTGTAAAATCCAAAAATTTTATTCGTAGCAAACATAGATAATTTTTCGCCAGACGTACTCGATGACATTCAATGTGTTTTTCAACTGAAATACGCTAGGCAAGTCAACTGTTTCCTAATAATTTCTTGCGGATCTGCAGCTTGAATATGGAGTAGAAAAATAAAAGAGTCCTGAGAATAAATTGTACACAATGTCGCTGTTCCCTGAAATCCGCAATCATTGCCATGCACTCAATCAAAAAATGTAATTTTTTTTTAATAAAATGTGCGCCATTTTAAAAAGTCATGGAATATGTTAGAAATCATTGTTATTGCCTGTTTGCTGAGATACTGTCAACCAAGGGATGAACATCACGCGATGCCCCTGAGAATATTATATTTATCATTAAACTGTAATGGTAGGCTATGATGATGCAAGAATCGCCCCCTTACAATATAATAATATTAACCCTGTCTGCTCATAACAATTGCAAAAACTTCACCTTACAATTACAAAACTAGGCTTCTTGTGGAAATGCATTCTTAAAGGTTGTCGATGCATTCAACTTAATATCATATATACTACCTTTTTTGTTGACAAGAACAAGCGGAAATATTTCACAGTAGCACAGGATGGCGTAAAGAGGCGTCCAATTCCACCTTGAATACCGCACCGTGCGGGCAGCGCTCTGCGCAGCACTGCTCGCGGGCGCCTGGGGATCTAGCGTGCAAGCACACCGAAACCTTTGAGCCAGCCCATCACCGCGTGTTCTGCTAAAGCGCGGTAGCTCCGCCGAATCGCGCTTGGTTTCAGGTAAAGCTGTCTTCACTCTTTCTAAGCGCGCGCTATTGGAGAATCAGGCACGGTTCTCGACAAGCACAGCGAACTGCGCCGGGTTCTGTCCCGCTGTTGCTCCTCGTGTTTTCTTTCTTTTGTGCATGCAATCCCACACGAGATACACCTTGGCGCTTGCATGAGTAAAATCTCCAAGCCGCTCTGGCACTCCCGCAACAAAGCTACTCAGCTGCTTTTATGCCGAACAGTGTGAATATTCCTGCTACTCACACAACTTGTATTCATCTGTTGAGAGTTTGGTGACAAAAAGTCGGTAATAAAAGAAAGAGATCACTTTGACCGCGCTGTAAATTGAAGGTTCAGAGAAAATTCTGCGCGTCGTACGAAAGTTTTCAGCCAAGATGCATCCAAATATTAACACCGAAGCTCTTATATGTCGACCGTCCTCCGGTGTTCGCTCAGCGCTGGCTGCTAGGTTTTGCGGTGAGGCAAGGGTGACACATGGTATGAAGAGGGAAGGCTATTACGTGGCTACAAGGACGACAGTGGAGCTTGGTGGGAAGGAAAATGCGGTGCGTAGGCGATTGAGAGGGGAGGGTGACGCTAGTGGATAGAGTGAGCCAATGCGAGGCACGCCAGGACTGGTAAGGCTGATGCTCGGCGGAAAGCGCGTCAGAACGCCTCTGCCCTATAGCAGTAGGCTCAGAGGGGGGAACACACAGGCGGCTGCCGCTTCTTTGTGGAGTACGCTCTTCCAGGTTTACCTAGAGTACTTCCACTCCTGAGGAAGGGCCTGCCCCACGTGAGCATCAGCAATAAGCAGAAATTATGCAACACAGAAATACTTAAAAAGACTGAAAAAAATACATGAAGAACGCTTCAGCTTCGCGTTCAAGAGTAGAACACGATAACTAGATCGGGTGTCGTGAGCATCGCCTTCTCTATTGCTATCCGAGCTTTGGTTCTCGGTGCATGCCTCAACCGTGGCCAAAGGAAACGAACAACTGTGTGCGTAAGATTGGCCTTTTCAAACTATCCTGAATGCCCACTGCAAGTACCGTTGTCCACTAGGCCATAATGTTTCCCTTCGCGAAGCAACGGAGGGCCCACTACGCGTCCCTAAGGCAACACGCTAAACTACGCAGCTGCTCACTCTGTTGACGTTGTTGCAGCTGATGACGATTAAATATGCCTCAGCGCTTTGTAATGGGTGGGCATTTAAAACACCCACTTGTCGCAGTTAACATGTTTTGATGCATGGCGCGATTCAACGCTTCTGCTACGCAATATTACATGCGTTAAAGAGACTCCTTCTACTACGTGATATTCATATAGTGTTGTCTTCCGAAGGAGTGTCAAGCATTAGCCTGACTCTGTGGTAAAATGGTAAAATACCTGCATGCCACGCAGACGGCCTGAGATCGAATCTCACTCGAACCAAAGATTTTTATTATTTTATTTTATTTGCATCTTTCTCGATTTTTCGGTCACGGACAAGATGATTTTTTGCTTAGAACCAATGACGCCGACACCGGAATAGCCTGGGTAGTGGTGACATCAGCTTTGCTGTTGCATGACTATAAGGTTGTCGAGCTGGCTGCATTCTTTTCTGGCATTACGCAAGCTGTACATGACAAACCTCTGAAGCTATACTATATTTCTGAAAATCTCACATATGTCGCACATCGTTTATTTTTTTAGTACCCGGAAGCCATGGCAAAGATCTCTGGTTTCTTCGTTATCCTGACAGCTGTTATTGGTAAGCAATTCACATGAGCATGAAGAAAAAAAACACAGCGTACTGAATTACTGCATAAATGTGTGTATAATGTCTTAATCAAAACTTGATATTCCTAAAGTGGTGGTGACAAGAGCCGTGAACGTCAGGTGCCTGTCATGGCAGTAGTCGATGTGGACGTCGAGTTGAAAATAAATCGTCCTGTTAAAGTTAATTTAAAAATATAATGACAGCGATATCCAATGATCTTCCAAGTTAATCCTTGGGGTCATTTCCTGTATGCAAAAAGAGTAGAGCGTCGTGATGATAACACAAATAATTTTGTTGAAATGCTAACACTCGCACCCTGCTTGGGTCATTTGTTATCGGATTTCAATGGCGATATTGAAACCGAGTGCTCCGGTTGCACAGGAACAGCAGCCGCCATAGAAAACCACGTCGCGACTTCTGTTGATGTGTTACCGCCTTTCATTCAAGACGCGTCACGGCAGCACGTGGTTTCAGAAAGCGGAAAACCATCCATCTTGAACAAGGAAATCGCCTTACCTTTGCATGTCGTGTTTAATGCCTGTCTGTTTCTTCACAGTGTGTGGTAGAGAGAAAGATAGAGAGAGACTCTTTATTATAAAAAACAGAGATTTTTGCCGGCGTCTATATAGCGCTGACATGCGACTCTGTATAGGGATGAGGAAGGGGACTAAAAGATTTCAGAAGAGAGAGAAGAAAAGAATGACAAAAAAATAATACAAACAAATCAGAAATATGCATGTGAACCTGTTAAAAGTATTTACAATTTGGGTGTCAGGAAACTTAAGATTTTCCTATGTGACTTATTCGATCATTAGAGCCTTTCGACAAGGTGAATTTTGGACAGGTAATTGACGAACGACTGCACAACCCGACGCTGTTTTGAAGGTCCGGGCACTGGGCCTAATATTTTGCGCAACGTTAACTAGTCGTGGCCCATTTTCAGATAATTATGAAGTGCAAAATCTATGGTAGCGTGAACGGCTTAACCCAGAGTATAACCAGACCTTATATATAGTTTACGGAAGAAGCGCACCTCTCGAAAACAATAAACGGTACAGACTTCTACGTATGTGGTGGCTTCCCGCTATAAGTATCTAAACTGTACTGCGACAAGCATTCGGTGATATTTCTCGATTTCCTCGAAGAAAGATTCCGACCTTACAGAATAAAGTGGCGCCTTTATCTGTACGAATTGCTTACCAAGTTATGCTATCGCCATTATTCAGTCATGATATACATGTGGGATTTAGTGCGATTCATCATACTAACAGTAATTATATCTTGCATAAATTGTGATGCCTTTCAACTTCTTAGCTTAAGCATGTGCCAAATAATGGATCATCTATAGAAGGGAATTTTAAGGGCTCGTTTCATTGTTAGGCGGAACGTTAATGACAACTACCAGAAAACCAAGCCGAAGAATGTGACGGGATGTTATTTGTGATAATTAAGATATAAGTGGGTAGAAATTAAAGTGTAGGAAAATACAACTTGCCGCCGGCAGGGACCGAACCTGTAACCTTCGAATAATGCGCGCGATCTCCTACCAGTTAAGCTACGGCGGTGGTCCTCCTTCCGTACGCTTTATCGGGTATATCGGTGCATTGAAATCTGGGAGTGTTAGTCAGCAACGCTCGAAGGCATGACATCGAGTGTAGAACACCATGTTGTTGCCTCCTGGCACCACGTGGCACGTGATCTTGTTACGAGCTGGCCGCTGACCAATAATCCCTCGCACAATACCTGAGGGCATCAAGTCTTCCGGAACGAGACCCTCAAAATAAATGAACGAAAAAAGAAAGCCTAAGGGGCTGGTTTCTTTGTTGATGCAACCTTAATCAACACCAATAGATAATGAAACCTTGGAACGTATAACAGAGCGTTTTTTTTGTAGTAATTGCGACATGGGCTGGAAGAAATTAAGGTGGACATATAAAGCACAAGTGCACACCCGCTGGGACCGAACCTGCAATGTTCGAAGAACGCGTGCGATGGACTGCCAATTGAGCTGCGGCGGCGGTAGACCTTCCGAGAAACTTTAACCGGTATATTTGCGCATTTAAACCTGGGAGTGTGTTAGAAATCGCCGCTCCTGGCCAGGACATCCAGTGTGGAACACTCTTATTTTGCTTAACGGCTTCAGGCGTAGCTCATTAGGTGGAGCACCACACGCGTTATTCGATGTACATACATTCCTCATAAATTCCTTGCCTTCATCGTCAGTTCTCGCTGACGTTTGGTCTAACGAACAAATGAGACCGTAAAGCTTTTCTTCGTTTGGTCATTGATAACGAGGGTGTCGTTACGGTCGACTTGATGCCTTCAGCCAGCATGCGAGGGATTAATGGAAAGCTGCCAGCTGATAACAAGAACACGTGCTACACGGCACCAGATATTTTGATAGTCGCAGATCAGAGAACATATATACATTTTGACATATCATCACTTTCCTTGGCTTCATCGTATGTTAGCTCTGATTAACGTCGTGTCTATTGATGGATAATCAAACTGCAGTAATAAGGAAAAACTTTCTCGAGGTAGGCGTAACAATATTGCTCGAGCAGCTGGAAGACACCTCTCGATGTAGGTTCAACATTTGAAGATGGCAAGTGTATTCTTTGATATTCACATATTCACAAAAACATACTAATATTTTGAAATCACATTGAATGAACATGTCAACTTACTTTTCTAGCAATATCTAAAGTGTTTTTTTTTTCAGACAAACTAGGCATCGCGCATTCTGTTGGCACAGTGTTATAGTATTTGAGCAAAAAAAAATTTTAAAACACGATGGTCCGCATAGCCTGTGTCCAGCTGAACGATGCGTAATTGGTGAAACGCGCATGGTGTGAGGTCACCTTTTCAATGGATTCTGGCTGCAACGTTAATACTGCAGTTACAATTTAGTGATATTGCATGGCAATATACATGAAAATTATGTGACTGCTTATAGATTAAATCTCTGTGGTGTGACGCTTTAGGAATTCTAAACTTACGTTTCAAATTGCAACACATAGGAGTAAATGACGTGTTCTAATGCGAATGTACTTTGTTTCGAATATTGCGGGAAAAATAAAGTACACTATAGAGCCCAATTTTACGAGCTATTTCACTGCCGATATAGCTATCAATTGCTCTTCAAACGGAACTTTCGAATATTGAATGTACAGCAAAGGGGTTGCAATTACCCATTTCATTTCACGGATGTTTTATCATTTTCGGAGTTCCACCACAATTTTTCGTTTTAACATAATTCTTGTTTCTAGCATGCAGTTTGCCTATGCTACAGCGTATTTTCTTACTAAGCTTTGGTGTTTCACCTGCCTCCCGCTCTTGAACTTTGTTAGAATGCACGGACAAGCTATTCGTCTTGTTTTAAATGCGAATGCATTACTTAGTCGGGCTACGTCAGGCATCCGGCGTTGTGCGGCGTTGCCCACCTGTTGTCCGCGGCGGCGCGCTCACTCCCTCCCATAGCAACAGCTGCGGGCACGCGCGCTTATCCTCGCCCCTAGCAACCGGAGCATGGTGCGAGAGAGTGTAGGAGAGGGTAGGTGCAGTGCTTCGCCGCTCCTTCTCTCGCCGTTCGCTCTCTCTCCTCCCTGCGCCCCACTCTCCCGTCCGCTCGCCTCACTCTCGACCGTTCTGCTGGCTGGGCGCCTCTCAAGGCGATGGCAGAAGTCGGTGAAGGCGAAATCTCTCTGCGCAATAAATGCATTCGCATTTCCTCACGATTCCCTTCGGGGAGGTGGGGGGCATTTTTTCACAAAGAAGCTGTTTACCGAATCATTGTTAGTTAACCCCGTACCAAAAAACTGTCACCATCACAAACGGGTATGCGCCACAGAATTTGGGTCAATTCCGCTACTTACCACTGGTCCACCAAAAATGAAGATCCCAGAAGTTAGCCCAAAAAAAACGGGTATTTGCGCAGCCTGTCAATGCAGCCTGTCAGCCAGAAATTTGTGCAGCCTGTCAGAAAGCTATCGTTCCTCATAAATGGGTGTGCGCCACAGAAATTGCCGTAAATCCCACTTCACACAAATTCCACGAAAAAGTAGGAATGACATAGAGTACGTACAACGAGAGAATACTAGGGAACGGTAAGGAACACGGCGGCTGCGGAGAAGGCCCCGAAGCGATGGAAGGCCTACGCTAACGACGACGTGGCCGTGCTCATGTCTGTGACTGTCTGTGGTTTAGCTCGAACCTGTCTGCGGTGAGAACCAACGTAAACACAACCTAGCGTCACCTAGTTAAAGCCTAGCAATGATCAAGAAGGAACCTAGAAACGACCTGCATCACTTAGCCAAGGTCTAGAAACAACCTAGAAGCAACCATATTAGTCTTCAGAATCGTACATTACGATGTTTTAAACCTTGCGCGGCCTAGTGCAAGCTTCGCAACTTTTTTGTTTTATTTTTGAAATAGGTGTCGAAGAATAGGCCATATCCTCGTGCATGTGCAGGATCTATTCCGTCGCGCCCCGCATTGTCTCAAAAAACGATCTATTAGAAGATTTCGCTTGTGCTATCGGTTTTCCTGGATTGTGAGGAACACTAGCCCTTCTGAATCTACTTTGGTCATGAATGGAATTGTGTGAAGAAGTGACATGCTAAGCTTCATTCGCCTCACGACAGTAGTAATTGGATTGCCGCATTTGCTATTACGAAAATTATAAAAGCTTTGTTGCTAGCATGACTGACCTTTATTTTTCGCAATTATCGAGATTAGTTTAATCTGATTCATCAACAATAAAAATACAAACCGCAGGCTGAATGCTCATAATCTTTTTATCATGATCCTTCTGCAGCTGCTCTTATCATGGCTGACTCGGCGTCCGCATTTATTCCACCCCCGTATTGGCCAACCAAGGGCCGATCCGAGGAGCACCAAGCTGAAGAAGCGTAACAGCGACACGATGCACAAATAATGGCATCTGCGAATTTAGACAGACCTGTGCCTATACGTTCTCGGCCTCGATGAATGCTTCAAAATAAATTTGAACTTGAAGGTGCATTGCGCATTTCTGATACTCGTGATATTTTGAACGTGTTTTAGCAGTACACTCTCGCACTGTATCTCAGCATTGAGAAGCTATTTACAGCAATTCTTTTATTCCATCCCCATCTACGACGAAATGGCGGAAATATATGGCTTCATCAGTGCCTTAGAAAGTGCACGTTTCCTTAAGTGATTCCACCTTGTGCTTTCCACGGCAGTCGTTAGAAATCAGTTAAACAGCCACATACCACGCCCATGTAGAATGTTCAATTACAAGAATCATTAAAGCACACAAGCGGAAATCTCTCATGCCATTTACTTGGAATAGAAGGGTGCGTGAGCTATATTAAAATATGCTTGTCTATGCCAAGAATTCTGGCCTAAATTAACTAAAAATGAGACCGACCAACAATCAGCCAGCACCTACACTCTGAAAAGAAAGAAAGTATACACTTAGTTAACGGATGTCTTTACTAGTTTCCATCGTATTTTCCGGCCTTCGCGACATCCCTTTACAAACCAGCAACAAGAAAAGCTACTAAACTTTCTCCTTAATAACCAAGAAGCATTTCATGGCGTTGTAAAATAAGTAACTACTATGCCACCTATGTTGCCTGATGATTGGTTGACCAAGTAGCCTGGCGCTACTTTGGTGTTTGTTCAATAGCACGGACCATTCGCTTACGGTGGCACGCTACATTGGCGTTTGTTCAATCACCCATGCTTCGTGGTCGGCATCATTACCGGCAACCAACTCCTCATCTAAACTGTAGATGAGCTGCCTTTCACTCTCGCTATGCCCGAAGATCGCCTACATCGCAAGCGCAATAACGTGAATAAATGTGAAACCTGCGCGAACATGCGCCTCAGCGAAAGCCGGAGGAGCAGCCTTGTTGAGCCCGCAGTAAACTCTCGTAGGGCGACTACTGGAAGTGTAGTTGCAATGCACCAAGTATGAAGTCCGCCACGGTGGAACAGTGGCTACGGTGCTCGGCTGCTGACCCGAAGGTCGCGGGTTCGATCCCGGCAGCGGCGGTCGCATTTCGATGGAGGCGAAATGGTAGAGGCTCGTGTGCTGTGCGATGTCAGCGCACGTTAAAGAACACCAGATGGTAGAAATTTCCGAAACCCTCCATTACGGCGTCTCTCAATCAAATCGTGGTTTTGGGACGTAAAACCCTAGATATTATTATTAATGTACCAAGTATGCCATGAGACATCATAGCTTTTGCCAAGTAGCCAGTACCCATTGTGCCATTACGTAACATTCTGCTCAGATGCTAAGTAGCCACTACGCGTCTGTAACGCATGTAAGGTCATTGCGAAAGAGTTTTCAGTACCGCCTGG
This sequence comes from Rhipicephalus appendiculatus, assembly GCA_030522465.1. Taxonomy (NCBI): domain Eukaryota; kingdom Metazoa; phylum Arthropoda; class Arachnida; order Ixodida; family Ixodidae; genus Rhipicephalus; species Rhipicephalus appendiculatus. The sequence continues at coordinate 18,305 of JALIZH010027879.1, forward strand.
GCTCTGCGGTAGAATACTCGACTGCCACGCAGAAGCCATGTGTTCAAATTGCGCTTCATCCTGGGTATTTCTTTTTAAAGGGGCCCTGCAACACTTTTTGAGCATGCTCAGAAAACGCTGCCGATCGGTAGTCCAGGCTCTCGAGAACACGCGAGCCAAATATTGTAGCGCAGCACGCGGCGTGGAATTCACAATAAATTCTCAAAATCAGCCAGAAATTGCTTTCTCTTCTCTCGACAAATGACGTTGCGTACCCAAAAATCACTCGTCACCGACGAGAGATTTTTTTGTATCAGCCATTGGCTGATTTGAGCATGGCGCTCTCGGTAGTTACAGAGGCCGCCGCGGGGAGGCCGCGACTTGTCCACGCGTGCGCGTGCGATCGCAATGAAAATTCGCGTATTCGAACAAAAAAAGAAAGAGAAAAAGCGCTCAAGATCACGAGGCGCGCGTGACGTATTTTCTTTCCCCGTGCCATCCCTCCCTGCTTAGCTTCCAGCGCTTTTGACGGGACGAGAGAAGAGAGAATGCAATTGCAGCGTGCGAGAAATCTTTGTAACTCCACTCGTACTGGACGGATTCCAAAAATTTTTGCGGCAATGAATTCGTGAGGCAATAAGCTCCTTTAGTGAATCCATTCCATGGCTACTTGGAAAGTGTTGCAGGGCCCCTTTAACACGAAAGTGTTATATGCCGGGGCCCACCAAGGCTTCTGTGACGTATTTCCGTCACGGAAATGACGTCAAAAAATACACACAATCGGAAAACAAAGAAAAAGGTTCCGTTATCTGGAGTCGAACCCACGAACTCTCGGTCCGCGACCACAGATGCCGGGCACACTATCCACTGCGCCACGGTCACACACCGTGCCGGCCTTACAAACGCGCCTTTTATGTCTACCACTATCCTCTCACAGTGCTCTTGGTAAAGTGAACTAATCCATCATGACCATGCCACCCACGATTATTTCTATCAACGCGTCGTTTCTACGCGTCCGCCCCTATTCGGCGCGTTTTGAATAGAAGGGAAATTTTGTCGACGCCTTAACACACCACCAGGGGGCGAGCTTATCCCAAGCATCGTAGGGAGCCTACATGACCGGCCATGTAGGCTCCGTAAAGCATCGCCCTCGCGCACAGCATCCATCCATACCAAAAAATTGGGGGACACTTAAGCTTCGCCTTTAAGAGTTGAACGCGATAGCGATGTGTTCATCCTAGTGCGTACTTCAAACACATAGTGTATACTCTCTAATGGGTAGCATGCTTTAAGCCACGAACAATTATGAGCGGGAAATGTTTTCGAACTTGCTACGCACCCACTACGTGGTCTTAAGGGAATACGCACAGTAACGTGGGTGCCTTTTGTTAAGAGTGGCCTGCTTTGAACCACGATTTCATTATGATATACACATGTTCTGACGCCCGATGGCAATGTACATTTGTACCACGCAATATTACTGCGATATTACGTGTTGTATTGTGACACTTTATGCGGAACGCGTGTGTTTGTAAAGCATGGAAGTTATTTTCGCTGCATGTCCAAGCAGATAAAGTGAAGAACGCGGAGTTTTCAATGTAGCTCCAAGCAGAAGCGTTGGTGTGTGGTAGAACACCTGCTTGTCACGCAGACGGGCTGGGTTCAATCCTCACTCTGGCCCACAAAGATTTATTATGTATTTTATTTGCATCTTTCTCGATTTTTCGGTCACGGAGAAGATGATGATTTTTCGCTCACAACCAACGAAGCCGCCGCCGACATCGCGGCCGGAATTTCTGCGAAATGGGCTCATTCCCTATATTCACGGGGTTTCGCACGTCATCAAGAGAGTAGCAGGGCGCATGGGAATTCCAGTAGTGTTTTCACCCCCCAACAAGTTGGCCAGGATTTGCAAGCGCGTCAACCGCGAGGGACCGAAAAAGGCTGTATGCAACACCAAGCACGCGAGACCGTTTGTGAAGTGCGCCGTGGGTGTAGTGCAGGGGTCTCAAACTCACCTCAGCCAGCGGGCCGCACTACGGAAATTTAGTCCCGCAAGGGCCGGGACAGTGAAGGCGGTAAAAGCGAGGGGGGGGGGGGGGGGGCAGTTTGTACAAATTTTCAGCTAACGTTACCATTGGAAAAAGAAAAAAAAGCTTTCCCATATCTCATATACGGGTCGTTTCTGAAGGAGATTTGGCGCCAGGATTCCAACAACATATCGATAAGCGGTCGCCTAAAAGACCAAAATCTCGACGCCGATTAAGAAATCTCGTTTTTGTTCGACGGTTATGCTTCAGCACATGGCGACCACATGAGGTGCCTCACGAAGATAACTTCAGACCAGTCATAACTATGTGGCACACGTACATACTTATTAAGAGAATATAATGTGGGACGAAGACAGTGATGAACGGGCCGCGGGCCGCGTGTTTGAGACCCCTGGTGTAGTGTATGAGGTTCCCCTGTCGTGCGGTCGAACTTACATCGGCCAAACAGGGAGGTGCCTCAATACGCGACTGAGAGAACACTTGAATAATTTGAGCCACAAGCAGGGAAGCAACATGGCCCTACATTCTGCAAAGTGCGAATGTTCCCGGACCTTTCTTCATGCAAGGTGCTGGCTATTTGTCGCCAAGAGTTCGCGCGGCTTGTTTTTGAGGCAATACCTGGCTTACAAGAGCGTCGTCTATCGATCGCCAGTGATCTTTGACCTTCTCTCAAAAACCGTTGTAGGTGCCCTCGTAGGACCACAAAAAAAAAAAATAAATAAATAAAAAAAAGTAAGACGTCTGCCATCAGCTGCATGGCAGCCTGGTTTGAGAGAAAACAAGTACGAATCATGGTCAATAAATACAAATAGCTTTTACTGCGGGGTGACAGTCACAGCAAGCCTTACACGAAGCTTAGAATAAGCGGACGACATGAAGGAAACGCATTCGGAGGCTCACGTAAGGGCTGTTAAACATTCAATTTTCTTTTGCGCTTGGTATTCAATTCTGCTCAAGAGTACTCCGTCCAGGCCCGAAACTTCATACAATCATTCATCATGAAGCATGATGATGGTTGGCCGCTAATGGCATGCGTCTCGAAATAAGAGTATAATACATAGTTGCATCTACACATCACTAGAACATATCAACTATTATTCCTTGTTAGGAGCAGCATTAATTGAACCAAACAAGAGCTATGAATAGACGGGCGCGTTCAAGGTTTGAAGAAACGTAATAAAGTCGAGAGACAATAAGGTCAAAGAATGCCTAGAGTTATTACGTGTAGTTCATTGAAGACCGCTGCGTTGGATAAATTGTGACAGTGTGGGGCTGCTGATCCGATGGTCGCGGCTTCGATATCGGCTTGGTTATCTTTATTCGCTTGGGGACCACACGTAAAGGGGGGGGATGGAAAGGAACGCGTACAGCGTGGCGCACTGTTTTCTTCACGCTCTGACCTTTTTGTCAATAAAAAGAAGATAGATGGTTGTTGATTGTACCATGGATGATCGCTGTGGCTCCTTTATCTCCGTTCCAGGCTACAACAGCTTGAAAATAAAAGCTGAACAGCAGTAACTGTTGCTGCCGGATATTCGAGTTTTTTCTTCATCCCCACCTTACACTCTTCTAAGTACGCGGGCAATGCTGTTTCCTGTGAGCAATCGCTTGCTGGAAGATATCAAGATACATAACGGTAAAGTGCATATAGGAACGACCGCCAGGTAGCGCTGATGCTAGAGCATCGGACGCGTAGTTTGATGGTTCTAGGCGTAATGTCAGCCGGTGGCAAATCAATTTTTCGTCAGTTTTAATTTCCTGTCCTTTATTTCACAACTTACTACACCAAATTTAAGAACAGATGCTTCGCCTCCAATTATTTCCTTAGTTTTATTCTCCGCTGCCTTCAGTATGGCACACCATGACGTCGACACATATTACACAGCTCTTCTAGTAAGCCTAAATTTGGGCAATAATCGCGAAATCAGACCTGTAGAGCACAGTGTTACTTCTATGGGTTATATATGTCTCAGCTTTGCTAGAAGCAGAGCGTACACGTTTCCTCTTTGCAATGACAACATATTAAACAGCAAAATAAAGGCTCGCAGTATTTCCGGCTATATCTGCTGTAGTAAGCAATAAATTACTAATGAAATTTACGAGCGACCCACCCTGGCCTCGCAGCTGAACGTGAACCCAACCTCCGATGAGCACGCACACAGTCTATCGGAACCCCAGCATCATTAACAGAGCAAGACATGTGAAAAAATCCACTCCTTTGTAGATCATTTCTCTTATATACAACTAGCTTCAAGGAAACGCACTGGCTGAGCCTGGATTAGCTTTTTCATCACTTACAGCCATGTTGGGCTGTTACGTCACCTTATAAAATTAGAGAGATATAGTTGCGAATTAGCCTCTGCGTTCTCTAAATAGTAGCCTTTAAGGGGTACTTTTCTTGTGATGATAACCAATAGTGGCGGGGGAAGCTACACTAAAAGTTCGCGACAGCATGCGACAGACCGGGCCCCTAAAGTGATCCGCACTTAAAATGCAGTGGTTGCGGTCGTAAGTAAATCTGTCATCCAAACCTTAGATCAACGGGCCATCACAACTGGGTTACCGCGACTGCTAGAATAAAAAAAAAAAAACAGAAACGTGGTTTGCCCGATTGGTGTGTTACTTCATATTAAAAAATATGAATTTTTATGGACAATCTGCAATAGTGCTTCAAAGTGATTTAAAGAAGCTAATGTACATACACATACAAACAAAAAAACATGCCGTATTTCATGACACTAAGAGCCGAGTGGGGATATTGATTTGTCACCGGAGTATCATGTAATGTTTCTCCATCGTCATGCATGGTACGCGGTGGTTAAGTGCGATACCCGCAAACACATGTTACGGCGACGACTATTAGAAATTTCATGATAATTTGAAGTATTCCTGTCAACACGTTGTTCCGGTCAATCAGATTACACAAGAATGAACGCGTGCCGAAATGAAACTTGCGAAGTGCATGCATTGGATGGATTTGCCACAATATACTCCAGAAGATGTACAGCCGTCATTTTTATGAAAGGGAACAAGCGAGCGCGTGGCCCGCGCGCTCCGGCGGCTGTTTGTAGCGCGTTCAAACGGGAGCGAGAGCAACCAAAGCCTCTGTTCACGTCACCTCGTGGCGAGCAAAACGACCAGTCATTGGTGATATGGAACCGGCGGCAAGATTCCAACCCCGTCCCCCTTCAAGGCGATTACGGAAGATGCCCGGCATCTTCCGTAATCGCCTTCATCTTGCATAATCGCCTTCAAGGGGGAGAGGGTTGCAATCTTGCCGCCGGTTCCATATCACCATTGGCTGGTTGTTTCGCTCGCCACGAGATGACGTGAACAGAGGCTTTGGTTGCTCTCGCTCCCGTTTGAACGCGCTGCAACAGCCGCCGGAGCGCGCGGGCCACGCGCTCGCGTGTTCCCTTTCATAAAAATGACGGCTGTACTTGACGAAACCTTTTAAATCAAAAAAGAATGTTGACCTAACGAACTCTTCATATGTACTCGGGGCTGGAGCGAGGCGTATTGTCTGCAGTGTTTCAGAAATATTTAGCGTGAATATTGCCACGCGCGTCTCTTTTACTGTATTC
>JALIZH010027880.1:0-33174 GCA_030522465.1 Rhipicephalus appendiculatus
CCAAAAGCTGACGTTTACAAGAAACTTGTTTTGTTCTCCATGCAAGTTACCTAATTATCTTGTACTAAAAGTGACATCTGTGGCACGTACGCTCGGAAGCTTATAGTTACGAGACAGTAATATACCTATGTGTTTCGTCGGTGAGAAGCTCGTGCTAGTTTGTACTTCGTCTGCCTAAGATGTAGTTTGAGACCCTGTTCATGCTACGTCGGCGCGGGTATTTCATGAATAGAGAACTCCAACTGAGTAGCAGAAAGGTCGGAGTTTCTCTTAGTCTCCCTTCAAGGAAATAGTAAGCTCCCGTGGCTAACTCTGACCTGCTCCCCCACGGAGTGAAGACTCTGGCGGAAGCAATATGGTTGCTCTGCTCTTGCAGTACTCCCTCTACATGTCTGAGTCTACGCCATTTTTCGTTATTCTGCGGACAAGCGAAGTACCCGCTACACATCCGTAATGCATTGTGTCACTTTGCTGATGCGGTGGCACATGTTGATGAATAAATGTGGGTGAGCATTTTGGAATGTCTAGGAAGCATTAAGCGACCCACTAGTAACGTTATTGGCATTGTCTGACACCCGATTGTTACTTTACTCTGTCTTTGACCATATATTAGTACATAAGTTTACGTGATTCCTTGGCAACTAATACAAGTACACTCTAAAAAAAAGGGAGTCTGAACCGACTACCTTTGGGTGGTAAACAGCTCGCTACACATGTGATGACCTTTTTGGGGTGTCGCTTGACTCTCTTCAAGTCAAAAAGTTCCATGACTCCCCTGACAACAACAATGAGGTGTCTGTATTACTCCCAATGGAAGAGTCCCCACGACTACCTAAGGGTGCCTCGAAAGTACCTCGAGGTTGTCAGGGAGACCCCTTTGCAATGACAACACTGACTCCCCCATTCGGGTAGTTCTCCGACTACCCTTGTGAAAAAGATGGTGGTGTAGGTGACTCCCCCTGGATGGAGTTGATGCCACTACTTCATGGTAGTCAGTGCTGACTACCCTTGTGAAAAAAGATGGTGGTGTAGACGACTCCCCTGGATGGAGTTGATGCAACTACTTCATGGTAGTCAATGAGACACTTCTCACCCTTCGACATGACCCCCCTTAGAGTAGTCATTTAACCATCACAGAAAGTTAGTGGTGGTACGCACGACTCTCATGCAGAGTTTGTCCGACTACCTTTTGGTACCCAGTGGGACTCTTCCCGAGGCACCCTAGGGTAGTCAAATTGCTCCTATGTGAGGTACAGTGCGCTTGAAAACTTCGTTGCTTGACATTAATTAACATTACAGATGCCCCCACAGTGGTCCACTAGACATCTTTTGGCCACTAAAACCACTGCCACACGACACAAAAATGCATATGAAAGCTGAAAAAGTCCTACATAAATTTCCACCGGTCACCTAAAATAAATAATTTGGCAGATACCACGCCTTGTGAGATTCGACACCGTAGTGGATGGCTTTGAAAATTTCGACCACCTGGGGTTCTTTAATGTGCACCTAAATCTAAGCACACGGGCCTCGAGCATTTAACAGGTAGACAAATATATATGTGAGAGCAACACTGTAGCAATCTCCAAAAACAGAACACGTTTGTATCAATGTGAATAAAATCCAGCATTCAAGTTGGCCAGGAATAAACAGAAGACAGCAGTGTTTTGCTGAATTGGAATCAATGGACAACCTTGCACATTTGCTATAGTTGCAACACCCGGTAGACATTTTGTGTTGTACAGGTGCAATTTAAACAATGCTAAGTTGTTTCTCATTATAAAAATACTCCTTAGTGAACATGCTATTGAAGGTATGCACATATTAACAGACCGAACAGTTTTAAATGCTCATGTTAAATAATTAATTGATAATTTTTAATAACATAAGGCTGGCATAGAATACTAGTGCCAATCGAAAGAACATTTGTATAAAAAATGGAAAGTTGTTGCTGCACAGAAATCTTGTGCAGCTCGAAGAGCATCACAAAATGCTCCAGTAGTGCAACTTGTTGTAAGTCCTTTCATCCAATTTCACAAAAAAGACTTGTCTCACCACTTAATGACTTAAGCACCACCGCCATGTCTGTGACTAATTATGTTTGCTGCCGTACATATCTGAAAGCACAAACAACATTTAGGAAAGAGTAAAGTTTTATTAAACAAAGAATATACATACATCACAGTGCCATTCAGTGAGAATTATATAGTAACATTAAATAACTTCTGACTAGCGCTCACCAGACAGCTATCACAACATTTATAGTGGTTTAGTTAAGAATGTGGCCACATAACAGTATACAAAAGCAATAAAACCACCGAGAAACTTTAAAAGGAGATGCCCTGTATATACTCTACAGAAACAGCATCCCATGAGCTGCTACACTTTATGTCAACAGTTACCTCTAAAAAGTCATCAAAGTACAGCAAAATTTTTAGACTAGTTTATGTTTGACTAGGTGTGAGTATTCATTAAAATAAATATCACAAAACTGCTTGTTTGTTTCAAAACAGAGAAACACATCAGCGCAGCAACGAGCACTTCAGGAATTGGCAGAAACAAACCTTGTGAACACAAGTTGGTGCATTATACAACTAATGAACAAAACAAATGCACAGTTGAGATGTGTATTAAAAAAAAAAAGAGCATTCCAGAGAATCAGTTTTTTTTTTTTCGCGAAAAAAAAAAGAAAAAAAAAAAGTGCCAGACTATACTTGAAACGAGGCAGGGACTTCGTAAAACAGTGATGCTCTTGACCACTGAGTGTATACATGCCCTAGCGCCTTTTAAATCTCACGTCACCTTAGGGTGAATTAGCACTTTGTTCAGTGCAGTCTGGTTGCACAGCACTTGTGCTAGGCTTATTAGCGGCTGCTCGTGCTTTCAAGGTAGTCAGCACTTTTAGCACTCTCGTGCTCAATTTGGAACCTCGAATCCCCATTAGCTGCTCAAGAAGGGAGAGCGTACCTTTAGCAGATGGCACATACTCAATGTTATACGCCCAATACATGGAAAAAAAGCAGCGACAGCCCTGAAGTGAAATCCAGTACATCAACACTGACATTTTCACACGTCACACACATGGCATTCGAGCAAATGGGGTTTCCACCACTGTAGAGCAATGTTGGATGTGGAAACACCTTTCCTGGTACCTGCAAAAGAAATATACACATAAGTCCTTACTTGACATCTGGGCAACATGGAGGCTTGCAATGAGAAATCATTGAACTAGGAATGTGCGACAATGGGACCTGTTCAGTTGCTGCCCTGATCAAGACAAGTGCTTCAGGCATTTTGGCTCAAGCAACATTCCTTCTTTAACATGTGATCATTAGTTGCTGGCACTGAGGGAACAATTGTATATTAGACAATATTTAGAAAAAAGTGCAAGTGTGTTAGCTGAGGGTTATACAAACAAAAATTTAGGCAGTGGAAAAGGCTAAAAGTACAAGTGCTTCTGCTTGAACGAGAGATCAGTTTTCTATATATTCAAAGTGCAGAAATATTCTGCAGATTTACTTCAAAGCCAGTGAGCACCAATGTTACGGCCGTAAGAAAAATGTCTGAGCGCTGTAATTGTGTTATCAGAAGTTCTTTTTGCAAAAAACATGGATGTGCATCCATAGATGCTTGCTAGAAACACTTGAAAATAACAACACAAATTTTCCAGGTGAATATAATGAATGCCTGCCCCTTTGCAGAGGGCCTCATTTGTCATTTTGATGAAGCGTATTATGGTAGTGACAAATTTTTTCTTTTGTTGTTTTCAAACCCAAAAGGGAAAGGCCACATGAGTAGGGTTAGTGAATAAAATGGTACCGGTAAGTAATTGTAGCCACATGGTAGGCATAGACTTTTTACTAGGGGTGTGCGAATACTCAAAATTTCGAATAATTTTCTAATAGTGTTTGCTATTCCATTCAATTCGCACCGGACTTTTACTATTCGAAGTATTCGAACTTCCCGAAAAACAAATATGGTCAACGTCTAGATTAGCTGTGGACCCTTCAAATTTTGAATATGCTTCACCACATTACACATGTGCATTGTGGCAGATGTTTTTTTTTTCTACCATATTTTTTTTGCATATAACCCTCACTCTTTACAACGATTCGCTTAAATGATCTCCGCGTATTGCCACAAGGCTAGCTTCCTTGCATAGCTGCAAAGCACTGCTGTGATGCTAGCTTTACAAGCAAGAATTTGAGTTTTTTTTTTTACTTTCGCTGCAAATATACATTATTTTTCTGCGGGTTATAAGCAAGAAATTAGGCACTACCTTCGCAAATTAATTGACTCAAGAAAACGCTCGTTCCAACACGAAGACAATAGACGCAGCAGAGGTGGGGGTTTAATTAATACTGTTCTGAACCTGAAATTGGGGCACAAAGTCCAAGAAATCAGACGCCAAAGCTCTTTAGCACCCGAAATTTCAGATGTTCTTTTATGTCGACGTCTATGAGCCAGATTAGGAACTTCGGACTCGAAGGGAGCGTGCTCATGTACACGACATCAGTTGGGCTTCCATAGAAGTCAAAAGAGTAGGAGAGGCTGAGGAATTAGCATCTTTTCCTTTCACGTGTGAAGTGTTGTGAAACCACATTGGTAGCACCCAATCAAGTAAATAAATACAATTCGACCTCTTCATTGCCTCATCCTTGACGAAACAACTAGGGAACAACATACCTCCAGCGCTTCATCAACCTAGCCAAAATAAACACTTCCATGTTCCTATCTCATAAGAATGTGCTTTGAATCCCCTGCAACTTTTTTTCTGTAATTTCACTTCGAATTATTCAAAAAATTATTAAACAACTATTCGAAAAATATTCGATCCGATTCACATTCAAACTTTATATTTGAATTCGCTTCGCACCCAAAATTTTGCTATTCGCAGAGCTCTACTTTTTTACCACACGTTGTGGTGCTGGCCATACCATGAGTTGGGGGTGGGGGGCTCAGTTGACATTTATGCAACAAAACATGCTCATAGTATGCACTAACTGGTAACCATAGTAGGAACTAGTACTATGACTGAAACTGTAAGCAAATAAGTTAAGCTTTATGAGGACTCATAATTCTTGGGGCTTTGTGTCTCAAAACCACAATATGATTATGAGGGACGCTGTGGGTGAAGGGCTGTGGACGTTTTTACCATCTCACGTTTTTTAGTGTGCACCTAAATCTAAGTACATGGACCTCCAGCATTTCGCCTCTAGCGAAATGTGGCCGTTACGGCCGGAATTCAATTCCACAACCATCAGATCAGCAGTCGAGTACCATAACCACTTGACCACCACGGCGGGTTGCTCTGTGAAGACCCAGTCAGAGATTTGTTGCAACTGTGTTTTAGCCATTGGCAAGTTCAAACTGTGCCCCGCTCCACCCGAAGATATTTTACAAGTTTTGAGCAATGCCAGAACCGTGAAACACTGCCATTGCTGCTCACCAAGATCCCACATTGCCCCCTGGTACATCCCTTCCACCTGCCGCAGGGCTGGGCAGCAAATACGCACTTGACGCCACCAGCGGGGCTTCCCACGCACAAAAAACAGCCTGAACTTGCATCCTGACCTTTCAAGATAATTAAACAGCGCTTGTACAACTGAAGACACCCACATGAGCACTTTACGCCTGGCTCTCTGGTACTGCTGCAGTCCCCATCCTGTCATGTTGGGCTGTTAAAAAAACTGCTATGTCAGTAGGCAGGCTCGTGTGTTGTGTGATGTGACTCTCCTAACATATAAGATCATCCCTCCAGCTCCCACAGCTTCATTAGCCCACAGAGTCCAGAGACACCGCACATGCCACACTACTCAAATCCTATAACTGTTCGATTACCCTGATGTCATGACACATAGAGAGAATGCTACTGCCACTGGGGGGTAGCACTACGTGCATACAGCATGGTTTCTCAGACACAGATGCGCAACAAAAGGAAGAAGCGACCTAGCCCGGGCTGTCAGCTAAACTGGCCAAAGCTGCAAATGATATTGTAAATATATCCTCTCAACAGCCTCCAACGTAATCACCCTGTTATTCACATCACATCATTGCGCTGAAAACATTCAAATTGGTGCGAAAACTCACAGGAACTGCTTAGGAATAAGGGCATTGCAACTTACAGCTACACTGTCCCTGGCTATTCTAGCTCCTAATATTTTGCCGCATTTGTACATGATTTTTTTTACCTTAAGTTCCTGCTTGATCGTGCAAACAGTTAGAAATTATTACCATTTCTGTGAATATGTCGCCCCCCTCGCTCATTGACGAGAAATGGAAGGACCATGATGGCACCCACTCCTTTGGCATCTGAAGAGAAAAACCACAGCAGTGAAAGGGCTGTAGCTGCTGACCAATTCTGCTGCCTGTAACTATTTAGTAATATAGCAAGTGCAACAACACCGCCAGCAGTTTATTTTACAAGGCTCACAAAATCCAACAGCCGTCCACTTCAAGAATTCCTGTGGCATAATTCAATAGTACATGGGCAGCAAATAGTAAGAAGCAGCCTTCAAATGAAGGATATTTATAACTGATGAATATTCAAAGTTTGCTCTTTCGCTATACAATGACTGATCTGCTTCTGAAAAAAGTTGGACCCCTTGCTCTATTCGAAACTTGGAGGCCACCAAAACTTTGTGTGTGTGCCTGACATGCTCCTTTTCTTTCTTTTTTTTGACATTGTGGGATGCTCCCTCCCAACTGTTTCCTTTCTCCATGCCAGGAATCAGACCTACATCCACATGTTTAGTAGTGCAACACATCAATTGCTACAGGTAACGACAGTCATTCATTCATATCCAGGGAACTATGAAATGTGGTCACGTGAAATGAGGATTTCTGCCACTGTAGCATGCATAATGCAGGTAAACACTAGCCCAACTTGAAACCGCACAAAAACTATCAGCGTGGTATGAACCAGAATCTGCCGTCGCATAGCCATTTAAAATGTGTACAGTGTTAATGCTTTGAGAAGTATGTGGCCCAATTATTTTGAAAGAATTCAAACTTCCGTCTTTGAAATGCTCCTTTTGAGCCTGGTTGGAATAAATCACTGGAAAATAGCTCATGTACCTCAACTCTAATGGCAGTGAAGAGTGTGAACTTACAGTTTCTTGCAATCCTATTGTCCACTGCGATGTCTGTCTGCAGAGAGCAAAGGGTTGACTGTGCTGCATGCTTCTTTGCTGCAGCGTTGAGGATGTGCTCACTGAATTCTTTCAGCGCCCGCAGTAATGCTTCGTCAGGTGATACATCAGTCAGGCGACGGCATTCATTCAAGATCTGTAAAAAGTACAACCTTTAGTGAAAGGGGCTTTGCAACAGTTCTCAGAGTAACTATAGAATGGCTTCACTAAACAAGTTTATTGCCTCACGAATCCACCGCTGCAAACATTTTGATAATCCGTCTACTATGAGCGGAGTTGCAGAGATTTGTCGCACGCTGTAATTGCTTCCTCTCTTCTCTCGTCATGACGAATGCGCTGGACGCTAAAGCAGGGAGGGGATGGCACACGGGAAAGAAGTGACGTCACGTGTGCGTCATGACCTTGAGCAACTTTTCTTTTTCTTTTTTTTCTTCGCGTGTGCGGATAACCTTCCATGAGGTCACGAGCGTCTGCATGAACACATGGCAGCCTCCTGAGGCGGGCGAAGTTACTATGCAGCCCATGATGCTCAAATCAGCCAATAGCCATGAATTTGGGTATTAGCGCGGTCATTTGAGTATATGGCATCATTTGCAGAGAGAAGGAGTGACTTCTAGCTGACTTTGAGAATTTATTTTAAATTCAAGGGCGTGTGCTGTGCTACAATGTTTGGCTCGCGTGTTCTCAGGGAGCCTAAACTACCGATTGGCAGCGTTTTCTGACCACGCTGAAATAGTGTTGCTGGGCCGCTTTAACCCCTCGAGGGTTTTTGCCGTACATGTACGGCATGGCCTGTATGTATAAAATGTGCGCCCTTTTCAATCTTTTTTTTCTTGCTTGGCATGTGCCGCCCTCACGCTTCGGAAATAGGTGGAATTTTCTTCATGCACGGATGTTTCTTCGATATTGATTTTCTTTTTCTTTTTTTTTGCTCCTGTGCACATCCTGTGCACCCACGGTGCGGCTGGTTTAAAATGCGCGCCTTTTCCGATCGTTTCTCTTACTTAACTCGAATGTGCTGCCATGCTTCGGGAATACACGGAATTGTTTCATGCGCCGATGTGTCTTGGTTTCTGTTTTTCTTTTTGTTTTTGCTTTCAAAAGCGGTGCGGCGGCTTTCGCTTGCGCAGGCAAGTGGAGCAGCTGGTTTTGGTTTCGTCCTTCGCGTGATTATCGCTACTCACGCCCACTAAGGGAATGGCTGTCTGGTTTCCAATCTCTCAAAGGGTAAGCGCTTGCAACTCTCGTTTATTGCTTCCCCAAGGCACGATTACATGTTTCTGTGCGGCGCTAAATTACACAAATGACGCCGCCGTGGTTGCGTTTCCTGTTTTGGGGACTCGCAAAAACAAACTTCGTCTCATTGGCGATAAGACGAAGGATTATTATAGCTTTTTCACTCGTATAGCTTTCCCGACGGGCCCACAGCCATAGAGTTTTCTTCCGTGCGCTCACTCATGCAGCTTGCTTATGCTATAGAAGCGCGTGTAGGTTGCTTTGCTGCTAGTGAGTCGAGTGGCGATTCTTCCGATGCAGACTATTCCCCAAGTGCCGAATCAGAATCTGATTCATGTATTTTAATTCCTCAGACAAGATTTCCTGATGCAAAGAAACGCACTACATGTGTGTAGAATGCAACAAATCACTCTGTGTGGAGTCATGCCTCAGACTATCACACGCTAAAAAATATTTAGTGTTAGAGCACGAACACTTTTTATCGGAAAGGTACTCTGGTGTCAAGGAAATATATCCAGCCAAAAAATGAACGTACACAGGAAACGGAGAAAGAAGACAGGAAAGCGGCTAGACTACCAACTGTTTAATCACGAAAAACGAGGCTCAAATATATACACTCACGCGGTCACATGGTCATGTCACAATCGCCTTACTAAAAATGCAAAACACAACAAATAGACGCGCAATCACTTTGTGTCATCTTCGCATTATTATTCCCTCCTCAAAATCATAAAAAAGATTGCAGGGAAATCTTGTTCCTTCCTGCGCAGCGCTACAGAGCTGTCACTGCAACATGCTTCGCCATTCTTTGCGATGTGAAATGCTTCAAGTATTTCCCGTGCCAATCTTTCATGACTTCTGCCCAAAATCCTGATTTCGTTTAGCACGGGCTTACATTTGCACTGTTTACAATGAAGGGCCAAATTAGAGCCTGTTCCATTTGCTAACGATTTAAAATGCTCCCAGACCCTAATGTTAACACAACGACCCGTTTGGCCTATGTATATCATCCCGCAAGTCAGTGGTATTTCATACACGACGCCAACAACACATTTCACGAAGGTCTGGTCATGCTTCACCTCACACTGAGGCTTCTTCTTTCGCCCGATGCGTGCGCATAAACCGCTCAGTTTCCTTGGTGCGGAGAATACTACGGGCACGCCATATCTGACGGCAACTTTTTTCAGGCCATGCGCAACACGGTGTGTGTAGGGAACCACTTGCGGTCTCCCTTGCTCAGGCCGTGGCGAAGCATGTTGCAGTGACAGCTCTGTAGCGCTGCGCAGGAAGGAACAAGATTTCCTGCAATCTTTTTTATGATTTTGAGGAGGGAATAATAATGCGAAGATGACACAAAGTGATTGCGCGTCTATTTGTTGTGTTTTGCATTTTTAGTAAGGCGATTGTGACATGACCATGTGACCGCGTGAGTGTATATATTTGAGCCTCGTTTTTCGTGATTAGACAGTTGGTAGTCTAGCCGCTTTCCTGTCTTCTTCTCCGTTTCCTGTGTACGTTCATTTTTTTGGCTGGATATATTTCCTTGATGCAATGCACCAACTAGCCCAACAACGAGTGTTATTAGAGTACTCTGGTGTGCTTATTTTCGTATGTCTTTGAGCTATATATAATACAGTGCATAATTTTTATTCATAAAAATCATATAAGCATTTTTTAAAGGATTTTGCTTGACGTTACCCCGAATAAACCGTGTGTTTTTAACAACCAAAATTATTTTTTTTGTCACTTTACGTTCACGCAAAAAATTTTATACAATTTTTTTCTGAAATAGAATCATCTGAAGAATTCATTTCAGAAATAAAAAAAATGACAGTTTTGACAGAGAAGTTTCGTGACCTGCAGAAGTATTGAGGGACTCTGATGTTTGTGACAGGTTATTTCTTAAATTGATGTCATGGAGCTCTAAACGTGGAGCTCAACAGTGAACAGAATTACAGTAGACTCTCATTAAACGGAACCTCAAGGGACCAGGAAAATATGTTCCATTTAACAAGAGTTACATTTACTGAGAAGTGAACAGGGATGCAGAATACAAGAATGAAACCAATCTAGTCAGAAGCACTTGTTCCATTTAAGCAGCAGTTCCGTTTAACAGATTTCCGTTTACTGGGAGTCTACTGTAATTGATAAGTCACGGATATGCCAGAAACAAGAACCGGCATGCGAGCAGTGAGCTTCAATGTTGAAATATATGATGCTATTTATGCTCCAAAACACATTTACTTATTTACATGGCAGAGTTAATATCACAATATCGCACAATCAATATTGAAAGTAATCAATACTTGGTATTTGCTTGCATTTCTTCTGTCGAGATTCCTTTAAGCATCAGCTGCATATTCCTTAAGAGCTCCAGCATAGCACACGAATTCTTATCAGTTGAGAAACGCTGCTGTTTCGTTGTTTTGCATAACTAGTAAAATTTGGTTTGGTTTTGCAACACATGGTGATTACTCTAGGCCGACTTCAGGTAGAGGTGATGAAAACCAGGGGCTCCCAGTTCAATGTAACCGTTGTGTATATAGACGCATTCGAAGTATCGGGAGTTCTCCCCCATAGAAATACACAGGGCTGTGCCAGAACTAGGGAGTCAGTTCGAATTAGCCGTAAGTTCGAGCTAAGCGAGTTTGAATTAACGAGCTTTTACTGCATTTGGGGGTTTTATGACCCAAAGCCACGATGAGATTATAACAGATGCCGTTGTGGAGGGTTCCGGAAATTTTTTTCCATCTGGTGTTCTTTAAAGGTACACTGACATCGCACAGTACACAGGCCTCTAGCATTTTGCCTCCATCGAAATGGGAACGCTGCATCCGGGATCAAACCCGCAACTTTCAGTCAGCAGCCGAGCACCGAAACAACTGTTCGACTGAGGCAGACAGTTTAGATAAAATGACAGACCTAAAGCACACATAGAAGGCTAGACATGAAATCCATCGATAGTGTTGTACTGTTGCAGTGATGATGTAACCCAGACACCTCTGAAACACCGTTTGGGGAATTGATGGCCCTGGAGTAAACAAAATAGTTGAGGATGGTCCCAAATTGTAACCCAGCAAGGTTGTAGCCTGTGCTAGGAACTTCCTTAATTGCAGTACATCCTTGTATTTATCAGTGCCCTCAATTGTGGTAAGAAGCTTTGTGCAATACTGTATTATAGTAAGGTATTTTCAAACAGACATCCTAAAGGTATGGCACAGGTTTGGATACACATTTTACAGCATGAAGCATACATTTTGTCAAGTTACCGCTCAGTTCATCCATGACTCCATGATCGAAAAAACTCCTTTTACGCTAACGGACTCATCAGTCGACTCACCCAGGCTCATTCAGACTCGGGTGAAGCCGTGAGTGAGTGTGTCCGGCTCAATGATATGTTGGTGAGTGTGAGTCAAAGTGAGTCCAGTTGAGAAAAAGTTTTCTGAGTCTGAGTCCGAATGAGTCTGGCTGAGAAAAATTTTGGTGAGTCTGAGTCCGAGTGAGCTCTCACAGCAAAATATATTTCTTGAGTGAGTCTGAGTGAGCTTCAATTTTTTTTGCCAGCCTATGCAAGCACCTGTGGGGAAAATGCAAGGAGGTTTAAAAAAAAACTTCTGGAGTGAAGGTCCCCTATACGCGCCCGCACGAGAGGGTGACGCCTGGGAAACCGGTTGGCGGCCGTCTTGCTCCAGGCAAGAAAGAGCGCAGCTTGAGCGTGAGCAGCGCTTCCACCGGTGCGTCTCGGCATTAGAACGGGACAGTTAGTTTAAGTTACTTGGCCCAACTTTTTCGTCCAGCAAAATTGAGGACGACAGTTTCTTACGTCATATTAACCCTTTAATGCCTGAATTATGAAGCCGCCGGAAAAAATACAAACTGTATTCATTTTCCAGCTTTAAATAGCAACCTTTAATAGATTCTGCAGTTAAATTATCTCAAACGCAACTTTAATGCATACTTTTAGTTATGTCCCGAATTCGCGATATGCCACAGAAACAAGGATCTTGCAACAAAAATGGACTTCAAAACTATTTAACATGTTGTGTGCCACCTCCTGGGCGTTTACACACCAAATAAACCAAATTGTTGATCATTGAACTTGCGTAACTCAGGCGAGAAAGAACGAAGAAGTGAGCGCTGTCGCACATGCTTCGGGCTCTCCGCCATGAGCTACAAAACAATTGGTTCTAGCATGGAATACCTCACTCAAGACGGCGCAAGATTTTTCATTCTGAAAGCTACATTCCCCGTGAGTACTTGACAGCCGGCATTAAAGGCAGCACGCGTTTCGTGACTTGTTGGCACGGAGTTTTTCGGTATGTCGCGAATTCGCGACACCCGGCAGTAAAGGGTTAAACAGGGTGAAGCGTGCCTGACAACACGTAGAATTAACTTGCAGCATTCCCGAAAGCCAATAAGTGGTACATAAAATTTTATTGAGCCCCGGCTTTATACAATGTCCAAAAAAATAAAGCATACAGGATGTGCTTAATACATAATCGAAAAACCAGCAAATCCCACAAGAACTTCAAAAATGCATCATAATGCAGACAATGATGAAAGTAATAATACAAAGCATACACCCTTAAATACTAAACTCAGCAAAAGAAAAAGATACAAAAGCAGACTAGCTCACCAGCTTGTTGCAGCTCTAGTTGCCGCTCATTTACAAATATTTAAAAGTGACAGTCCCTGTCAGCTGTGTTTGTACTCCGCCACTCTAGTTGTTCCAGTTGATTTCTTTTGAAGTGTGGTGAAGCCTGTTTTTTATATACAGGTTGGCAATCTTCTTTGACTAATTGTAAATACGGTTGTCGAGTGGATCGCAGTATACAACTAACGAGGCTCAAGCTGAGCAAACGAGGCTTGTTTGAAGACCACTATCAATACACCTACCATAAGGTGCTCACTGTTTGCATGCAACGTTTTTAAGTCCTTACACTGAACCTGTAGGACACGAGGTCCTTTCTCTTAAATGCGACAAATTTTCTGCAAATCCTTCGACTGTGCCACCAGACCACCGTTGGTTTTCACAACTGTGAGTGCTTGCAGCTAATCAGACAGCAGGGCAGTGCAGCATTCATCACTGGATATGCAAGCATACTCTTTTTGGACCACAAAACCTGCCATTTATATGCCACTACTGTGCCGACAAGAGACGGAAGGCTTTTTCTGGAAGTCCACGCAATGCTTGTGATCGGTATCGCGGTCCAGTGGCTGCCGTAAAGACGATCTCCTTGACAAAGCAAAAGATGTTGGCGACTCAACGAGGCTTACATCACTAGAGAGGCAGACAACTTTCCCAATATCGCGAGAGAAGTTTCCAGCCTCTGATGACGCAACTTCAGTTCTAATAAGAGTGCGCTTGTAAGAAGCTGTAAATTGGCATGCAGTAAAATTGGTATACCTCCCCATTTTCCTTTCACGCAACCAAAAAAGTGTTTCCAGCTGGTCTTGAGACATTTTGTGGGTGAGCAAATAAATACTGCACTTTTCCTGTTGCCACAAGTCAATCAAAAAGTGCTGTGACGCTATTTATGCAGATAAGGAGCTCAACAAAGCTGCTTTTCCTGAGGCGCTCAATCAGTGCTTGTCCATTTGCATACTTCAGCCCAGTTGTATACACTTCACCCTTTTCAAAAAAGTCCTCATTGAGGCTTCACTCGCCTTTCACATAACGCCTTATACGGTCTGCTAAACGGATTTCTTTAATTCAAGATGGTCAAAAATCTTTATGAATTCTGCTGCAGCAAGTGCACCTTAAAATTGTGGAAGCTCGTGAATTTGCAGTAGTTGAGTGCGTCTACCACAGACAAGCTGAGTGATCTGAGCAGCAAAAAGAACTTTCAACTTCTGCTTTGTCCACTGAATATGAGGCCCTATGTTGAATTCCAATGGCGGAGTCGGAGCAGCCGACGGACTCCGCGAGCGAGCACTCGACTCTGGCGTAGAGCAAATCCTACAAATCCGCGATTGGAACACAACCCGTGTAGCTGGAGCAAGGCGGAAGCTGCCGAGTTACCCAGGTTACCTTGCGTGTAGCCTCTTCCGCTGTCTGCTCCCTGAACCGCAGGCTACTCTGCCAGCGCTAACAACCGGCCTCCCACGGACCGGTTCCTTGCCTCTGGTCGCGTCCGACGCGTCCTTGCCCGAGATGCTGCCTTCGTCTGCTTTGAGCACCCATTCTACCCTTCTCCTTCCTTTCTCCCATTCCAAATTCCCCAAAGATGCTGCGCCGTGCTCCCTCAAGGGGCTTAAGAAATTAGCGTCTTCATTTTCCTTTACCAACCACTACCACCACCCAGAACCGCCAGCATCACCGCACAGTTCGCTTGCCTGTTCAGCTGTTCGGCGCTATTCACAAATGGAGATCACACCCAGCGTGCAACAGCTCCTCGACGAAACCGACGACTTTGGGCCTCTTCGCGGGAATGCGGAACATCCTGTCGAATCCCCGCTCGTAAGCGCAAGCTTCAGCGTCACTGTCAGAGTCCGAGGAATCACTCGAGTCGGAACTTGAGCTTTCCGACTCGGAGCTGTCGCTGTCGAGTAGCAGAAGCAATGCCGAGCGCTCTGTCGAGCTAACCGAGCCGTCCATGCCGTCGGCCATTACCACAACAACACGCGAGTCGCAGCCGGCGGCACCGCGGCGCCCCCGAGCATTAAAGGAAATGCGTCACGCAGAGTTCCGGTCCACTCCGCCTATTTTGGCGGAGCAACTTTTGCTGCTCCACAGAGTGACTCCCGCTCTGAATCCACTCCGACTCTCCCATTGGAACGCTAGACTCCCGCTCTCACTCTGCCATTGGAACACACTTGCTCCAAAAGGAGCAGAAAAACTTGCTCCGACTCCGCCATTGGAATTCAACACTAGTCAGTCGGTTCCCGAGGTGCAGTCGCTCACCCCGCTGCAACGTCTGTGGTGTTTCAATAAAAGACCATCTGGCTTCTGATCCGTTCACGTGGACTAAGTGACAGACATATCCTAGCCAGTTCCGGATAAGCTTTATCAAATAACATGCATTAAGAATGATCAATACTTGTTCGAACATTCTGTTCGGTCACTTGAGAAATTAAAGCTAGTGCTAAACGTAGGCGATGTATACTTATGATCAGCATCAATACACTTATCCTTTTTAAAGTTCAAGGTGGTATACTCTCAAAATTCAGCGATGCTACTTCAACACCTATTGATGCGAGTCTCAACAGGCATTCTTGCATTAATGCCACTCTTTCCGCAACACCGGCTTGTCACGTAAGGAGTGGAGAAATTCGCCATCTGTGGAACTTTCGCGCGGACCCAGGCGACCACCCCCCACGTTTTCTGCCTTGAGCAATATGGTGGCCATCGGCTTCAGCGGTGGCGCGCCGCCTCCACTCCAGAAGTTTTTCTTTAACAGTTTCCTTTGGAAAAATGTAACTGCAAACTCTACAATATGCTGCAGAATGTTGAGACAGCACATGTTATTCTTTTAAATGTGTGAACACGATTAAAATGAATGAGAAATTGAAAAATACCAAAAAACTTTTCTTACGTGTCCAGAGTCCGAGCTATCTCTCAGCTGTGGGTAGTTGTTTACGAGGCTCACTGCAGCAACATTGTATAGCTTATTGAGGTACCTATGTTTAAAGAAAGCCCGCATCACTTTTTTTCAAAAGACAAGAGCATAAAAACAAACAATATGAGAAACCACTGCATTACAACTGTTTCCATTAAATAATCTCACACATATTAACGGAGATACCTTGGATGAATGAGCCCAATGAGATAGCTGTTCTTTACAAGGCACCTGCACCCCCTAATTATGCATGTTATTCTCATTGTGTGTTTGCTTATTATGGGACCTGATGATGACTGTATGGGTGGAAGCAGTAGAATTGAGGCACTTCATATACAAATTTGCCCCTGAAAACAGTTCTCGTATTCAATGCAGCACTATACACCAATTTTTCACAGCAGATGTGACGTATGAACTATGGGAGTTCATTAGTTTCGAATAAATTTATATTGTGCAAGCTTACAACATACTTGGACCATCTGAGGTTTTTAAAACTTGAATAAGTTTTAGCACCAGCAGTTTTCATGCCTTCATGCACTTAAATCCAAGCACACAGGCGTTCTTGAGTTTCACCCGCATTGAAATGCCGCTATGGTGGCTGGCCATCGAACCCGTGGCCTCAATTTTAGTGGTATGGCACCCTACCTGCCAAGCTACCACAGGGGGTTCATTTTATAACCTACATTATGCTAAAGGTTCACGGTGCAGTAAAAAGTTGCAAAAAAGAAAAAGTAAAGCATGTGATTAAACACAATCACAAAACATTTACTGTAGAATGAGCCCTCATTGCATTCAAACCCAACTTTTCTTACACATAGGTAACATGTTGACACTTACATCGTCTGTGAAGACAGATGAAATGACACCCATTCAATAATTTTCTTCCTAAGGTTGTCTGGCACATCTCCTGCTTTGATATTTCGGAGATGCAGGGCAATGTCAATTGGCATCTGAGGTAGTCTGAATGGCGAAAATTCTTCATGCCGTGCTCCATCTTCATTTTCGTCACATGCAGTTCCACTTTTGAGTAGTCTAAAAGAAGTTAATTTATTATAATCAACAAAAAAAAGAGCTGGGCATCAAAATTACATACCCTGCCTTATACCAGAGTCCCTCAATACTTCTGCTGGTCACAAAACTTCTCTGTCAAGCTATCGGGGAGCTTTGTGTGCTGCAAACTGCGACCATGGGGCGGTGCCACCGGCCCTAAGGAAGCACTTGGGAAGCGCTGAAGCGACTGCACTGTTGTGCTTTTATTGTGAATTTGCGGTGTTATCTAAACCTGCTATCGTATTCAAATGTGACGAATAGTTAGCGGCAGCTTGACAAACGACACCGAAGACAAGCTGTGTATCAAACTGTCACTCCGGCTACAGAAGAAGTGTCGAAAAAGTATTGCTGTTTGCTTTGCTCAGTGGCCGCGCGAAGCGGTAATGAGTTGAAAGATGTGACGTTCATTGATGCAATTACCTGACTGGCCTACGTACGCCTTTCTGCAGGAGAGGGGAATTCTATGACCAACCCCAAAAGTGCAGGACACGGTGGGATTGCAATGCTTGACCGAGCAGCCTAGAACCACTGTTCCTCTAGCATTCTCAATTCCAGCACAAGCTTTTCCTAATTTTAGTTGAGAAGGCTAGAGGAAAAGCAGTTATAGGCTGCTCGGTGCAGCATCGTAATCCCACCCTGTCCTGCACCGTTGGCGTTGTTCATAGAATTCCACTCTTCTGCAAAAAGGTGTTGGTAGGCCAGTCAGATAATTGCATCAATGAACTTCACATCTTTCAGCTCATTGCAGGTCACGTGGGTGCAGCTCCCTTTTTTCATCATCACAGTATGTTGAAGCACAAACATAAAAGGGCTCATGAACTCGCACTAGTGTCCTTCATCAAAGTGATGGATGATGATTGCATATCTGAGCCTCCTCCTTATTTGCTAGACTGCGAGATACGCATGCTTAGGAATTTCTTTCAAGTGACCTAAAATTGCCATGCAGGCGTGGTGTTGCTTGCTCGTGTGTTCAGTTTCGTTTCAATAAACTTCAGGTGTTAAGCAGCACTCATCGTCCGTCCCTCTCATCTTGTGTCTATGTCGTGTTAGCGCCGGTTTTCCAAGTATGGAAGTGTACAACCTTCGAAAGTTTATATAAGTAATTAAGCTTTTTCTTCCGCCACATATATCGAGCATTTGTATTACAAAAATATTTTATTAATGTTTTATGTATTAAACATGCCTGAGCTAGACAGAGACATGCCACGCTTAAGTCCACCAAAATGGGGTTAATATTCTAAAACAAAAACCGTAAAAAGTAACTGCTCACACACGTTCCCACAAAACTTTCAAAATACACAAAAACAAGTGTACCAAGTGTAGAAACCATCTTAAATATATAGGCCACTGGAGCTTTGGTTAGTAAATCATTTTTAACTGCAACACACACACACACTGTACCCACAACTGAACTTTTATTAGCTAAAACCTAGCTTATAAACAAAGGCAAGAGTGAGCATGCACATGCATAGCTATATTACATGCAAAAGGCCCGATAACCATGAAGCATAGGAAAGACATAAATAAACTGACAGATTAAAAAGTGCACATGGCTTCTTTTGCGCTCGAGGTTCAATCTATATCGGAAAGAAGCCATGTGTTCAGAAGATGACTATCGGCTTGTGTATTCTGTATGTTTGATGGTTATCCGGTCCTTGCATGTAATATAGAACTGCAAGTGTAAGGGTACTCTGTGTTTATCTTATAATTTCAGTTTATTAAAATTAAGATAGTCAGTCGTGAGTAAATGTGTGTGTGCGGGCATCTCTTTTTTTTTTTTAATTGCTAAATTTCGAAATGGCCAACTTATTTGAAGATGCCCAATTTTCCATTTCCTCTTTGTTAGTGACAAATTATTACCTGACTAAACGTGCAGGTACAGTCCTCACAGGTTGAAATGCAACAGTATAAGGCCAAGTAACGCACATAATTTTGTTTCCACCAGCTGCAGTTCGTGTCATATTGCGGTCATTTAGACTCGAACAATTATATGAGAAGCAAAGTTACCTTAAATGCCCAGTTTTGTTGGCACAGTCACCTTAAGAGACTGTGCATACTAATTGTGATATTGTTTTGATGTCGTATTTCAGTCCATGGGCACTGCACTTAAGCCTTCCAGCACATGATACATTTCAGTGCTGTTTGAGGTTCATGAATAACTCTGGAATAGATAAAAGAATGTGCATACGGCTGTTCAAATGCTTTCGATGAGTGGTCCGGTGAGACAACCAGGTTGATGAGCGCCCCATCATTCACTGTTGTGTCGTCGAGATCAACGAAACACTTGAAGCGTTCACTGTAGATCTGAAAACATACACCATTTGTTTATCAATAAGCCTGCACATTAGATGTGAGGCAGCGGATATTGCACCGACATTTACTCAAGCACCGTTTTCTTTTCCCGTCACTGTTACATGCATTTACTTGTTTTAGTGACTATGTGCCATGTACTAGGTGACTAAGTGACTATGCACTTAGCCGACATTCTAGGTCACATAGTACTTTACCTTCACCAATATACAAGGTAGGCCCGCGGGTGGATATTTCACATGTATATGCAGCTTAAGCTGAAGCACACAAAGTGGCCTATCCGTGGGTTCCGCCGCCATGTTTGGCAGAAATATGCAGAGGCCGACGCCGCAGCGTTACCACGCAGATCAGCCGCATACAATGTGGGAATTCACAGCTTCTATGAGGCTGCGGCTGCAGTCAGCCGCCCGATTACTTTACACAAGCAACATTCAGAACGTGCTGCATCAACGGCGAACAGGGTAACGCCGTAAAAATCGATGTCTCGCAATAAACCCCGCTGCTGACAGGTTCTCCAACAGCGTCGATAACAATTAGTTTCGGTGAAACGCGCGGCAACATTAAACATGCTGATAAAGGCGTCGATACATTGATCACGCTCACCTGTATTAGCGGGTTGCTGGTCATCAAATGCGCAAATCCACTCGTTCGCAGACTTTCCTGCAGATCGGCCAGCTTTCGGGAGCCTTTCAGGGCGACAATCTTCTTTGACGACCCATGTGAAACGAGGCAAACTGGTTGCGCACCAATCGACGTGCTTTCAATGGAAGGCGGACTAAATGGCGTGTTGCCGCTGCAGCTGTCATGAATCGCAGATGCAGATACTGGAGAAGCAACGGAACAATGACTGCGCGGACTGCTCTCCATGGTACAGTGTACTGTATCCATAGGTCCGCTCATAGAGACAGATAGTAGTCTGCAAAGAGGCTACAACAGACCGGCTCTGGCCATGCTCCGGCGCCGATCACCCTTGGATTTGGCGCGAAAAGTTCAGTTGCCAAATCCAAAGCCTGCCATAAGCCCTCCACACCGAAACTAGAGTGTACTACCGAAACTGAAGGTGGCATTGCACGTGCCTGAAGTTTTCATTAGGTGCAAAGCGATAGCTGGCATGTGTTCACTCACAATTACAACTGTCGGTTAAAGATAATATATACGTTGTAACAAATATCATGCGTGTTTGGTATTTTAAAACGCTTTCCAAATACATCTTAAAGTGCGCAACAGCGGCCTTAAGCAAAACAACACGCGGGGCAGCGCCTCCTCTACTTTAAGATGCCTGGCACGTCGGCCGCGCTCCTCATGGAGGAAGGAATACTAAGGAGAGGCCCTGACGTCACATTCGTGAAGCCTCCACCTCGCAAACGCCCGCATCGCCTCCTAGCGAAGGAGCAACTAAGCATTCTGCGATTTCCGTCGCGTCCGTTGCAAGCGCATGCGCGCACCGACCGAGTTGGCGAGTCGCGGAGCATTTGCAGCTGTTTTTTTTTTTTTTCGCCGTGCAAGCGGCGCAGTGGATTCGCTCGTGCTGCTCCTTCTGTGTTTGTTTTTAGGAAAGCTACGTGCAAATCGCGTGCACTCCGGAAAGCACCGAGTGTCACTTTTCATGTGTACGTACGATCGCTTCATTGCTGATCACTAATGCATGGTACTTGCATGCGAAGCTCTCATATGTGCGCTCTATTGGTTCTTACGTATTGTGTCAACTCAGAACACACGTGAACCTCTGTTGTTGGTGTCTGGCGCACCGTACATAACACACGCCGTAGGCATCGTACCGCGTGTTCAGATAGGCTGTGTCGTTCATACTGAAGGGCAATAAACTTTTGCTGTCGTTATCGGACTACGCGGTGTATATATTTCGCGGTGTTTGCGCGCTGCATGGTAGTAGTTGTGTGCGCAGTGGAATTACAAACTTTGCGTGTACGATCGCGTATAGAATACGGCCACGGCGGTGTCCTTTTTTCGACGTAAAGTTTCGTCAAATACTAAGTTGGCGTTGCGCCGAATAGAAAGAAAGGCCTAACGCCCAGCAGAACGCGTAAGTCACTGCCAGGCGAGTTCGAACAGAACGATGCAGGGGCTGAATGTTTTGAATTACGGCACATACCGGTAGTTTCTGTACTGTTGCACAAAAACGCTCCTCGAAGCATTTCAGCACGCAGCGCTCGGGCTTGCCACACCCGAACAGCCTGGTAAACGTGTGCTTGCAACGTTTTACTGCATGCAAACCGCACAAAACGCACTAAGTTTACGTCGGAACGAAAAATCTGCGCGGAAACGAGCCAGCGTGGAGAGCACGCCGCGGGGCGTCTGCTGTTTTGTTTGCCCCATATCGGTTTGTTTGCCCCATAAATCTGACGTCACTTCCGCCACACTTCTCGCAATGCATTGGGATACGATAGGGCTTCTCCTGAGTATTCCTTCCTCCATGGCGCTCCTATTGTTCACTCGGATCCACTGTGTTTTTGCAACTTTCCGCGAGGTGACGCTACCTTTTGACACTATGCCCGCTGGCATCGTCATAGAAAGTCGCTGCGCCGGTTTCTCTAAAAATGTTTCAGCGGTGAACAGTGAGAAACTTTTGCGTTTAAAGCTCAGCAGAGCTCAGCAAAGTGAAAATATACAAGTTCTCAAGACGAAATGTGACCATAAGCAACATAATACAATACTATAGTGCAATGTTTATTTACTGCAGCCAAGCTGCATGCTAAACATACCTAGCGAATCATCACAAGATTGTAATAATGAAAAGATAGAAAATTTCTTCAACATCCAGAAAAGAACAACGTACTTCAGTGAAACGCACAAATTTATGCATATATATATATATATATATATATATATATATATATATATATATATATATATATATATATATATATACATAGGCGTGCGCACGGGGGGGGGGAGCAGAGGGGCGAGAAGGGGGCGGCGCAAAGCCAGCCTTATACATTGTAGGGGGGCGACAGGGGGGGGGGGCGCTGCGACGAACCTTAATTCGCCCCCCTAGAAGGGGAACCCTGCGCACGCTTATGTATGATGCGTATATATATATATATATATATATATATATATATATATATATATATATATATATATATACATTACAATTACTTGTAATAGCTTCCCCTATACTTTCCTTGGCATCTTTGTCTGTTAGTTCTCATTAATACTGTATATATATATATATATATACATGAATTATAACACAACGGGGCGTTGTCAACAATGATATATTTATTCATTTCCCAACAAATTCGGGAGGGGTCCTCCCTTCGTCAGGGGTTGAGTTACTAACGTCTCGTGCGGCGGTTACTCTCCGTCGAAAAACACGTCGGGGGGAGAGAGGAAAAAACAGAAAATGCGAAAAATAATAAAAATTTTGTGCAATTTTTTAGATTTTTAAAAAGTGTGTATGCCATAAATGGTGACGGCCTACAAATTTCCCATATAAGGAAGTGCCCTCAAGTTGAAAATTAAAATGTTAATTGAAGTGTTTTTTTTCTAATTGTCTCTTATGTAGCGGCGTCATACTGTGCCCGACTCGACGCAGAGAACGTGAGCGAAGACCACAGATCCCTCACTGTCAGCATTTATTTATTTATTTATTTATTTATTTATTTATTTATTTATTTATTTATTTATGTATTTTCAATCTCTAGGCTCATTTTCTTTAAAAATGCCCATCACTGACTACCCTAGAGAAAGGGAGTCATTTATTTCATCCAAGAGCGCCGACCAGAGTATTGTGACTCCCCTTAGGAAAAAAGGTGGTCATCGGCTGCCACAAAGAGAGTCAAGCAGCCGTGACTCTCTTTTGACTCTCTTTTTTTAAGAGTGTACACTGTGAGGTACCCAGTATAATTTTGTTCAAGCAGAGAAACACCCATTAAGCTATGTTATTTGTCATCCTGCGGAGAAAGCCGGTGCCGGCGCCAAATCTCTGTGGCATTATGTGCACATTTGTGATATTCTGGTTGATGATGATAAAGAATTATGACTGATCCTTTTCAAAAAGGTTGGAAGCACTCAGTGACCCACCTGATACGTAATTCGCATATTGCGACACCTGGTTATTATTTTACTCTTCTACCACATTAATACTACACATGTTAACCCGATTCATTCCTCGGCATGCCTATACACATTGAATCTTTTTGCCAACGAGTTTCAAGCACCGGCATAGCTTTCTTGTAGAATACTGGGCACGCACGCAAAGGGTCCGGGTTCGAATCCCACTGCAACCGGGGTATGTTGTTTTGTTTACAGTTTTTTTTCTTATTTCACGTGATAGTGGTCATGGACACCGGCGGTGGTCGCGGCCACCAAAGGCACAGAAATGGCCGTTCTATGATCTCGTAACAGCTTTCGCTGTAAATATTCAAATTTTCTGTGCATAAAAGACACGGAATTGGTGTAAGAGACGAACTTTTCTTCTTGTTCGTGTAGTTCCTCAATGCTTGAATTATATTGTACATTAAACCGCTGCACGTAGCAGGGACTTGTTTTAGAGATCTAAAAAACGCATAGAGGTGTCACTGATGCATTAAAAAAAATAGGATTTTAAAGCGGTTCGAAGAGAGAGCGCATCACATAGGCTTGTGTTAATTTGGCGCCATCTATTGCGTGCACCAGTAATCAGAATGCCTCAGTTTGGTGTCATCTCCGAAGAGTAATAAGATTCGAATGAAGTTGATAATTTAAAAACCTGTTCAAAACACATCGCTAGTTCATTTTCACAAGGCGTTATTAGAAATGAAGTAATTACTACTCGAAAATAAATTCTTTGATGCTACGATTGCAAGAATAATATATAGATGGTGAATTCAAGTCAATATTGCGGACTCAGAATTTCCGCAGGGCTATGCGCAACCCGAGAAATTTGTGGCGTACGTTGGGTGATTCAGTGGCGATAACGATCGTAGTACAAGTCACAGAGTTGAACACGAATGGCGCTACTGCTAATGGGTTGAAATTGACAAGCTATAGAAAAGCAGGTCTTTATGATTGAGATAAGTTATGCTTTGAAGTTTACGAATGACCAAAAGAAAACGAAGGCAAGAGTTACTGAGCATCACACAATGACGAATCAGGCAGAACACTTACCGTAAAAAAAACATTTTCATGGTTACTAGCATTGGCTTAGCAACGAAGGCGTCATCATTGAACAAGCAGTGAAATTAGGCAATGCTCTCCGAGCACTCGAGAATGCGAACATGGTTTTGAACTTCCTTACATTGTAACGCCTCAGCACATGATTTGACAGCTTTAATTATGATGAGCAAATAATACGTACGCCTCCTGTCCGAGTATTTCTCTCTGTGTGTCTCCTATGTGTGTTGTAATGAAAGAGTGGCCGCCCTTCCAGCAATGGAAAAAATGTGTACTTCATGTATACATGGCCGTCTTCAGAAAGCAGGTATACAATAATGTCGGTGTGTGCTACACCTATCTATTTATACACCTCCTTCTTTAAGAAGGCCACTTTGTAGACATTAGGTGCTCTTACGCAAATTCAAGGTATAAGCCCACTTGAAAATCGGCTGTCTCATAGTGTCATGGTGTTTCTTGAATGTAAAATTGTCGTGTCGTTGCAGAAATTGAAAGAATTGCAATGCTTGGATCGGAAAGCGAAGACCGTCATCGCCTTTGGCCCCTACGATTATAGCGGGAATGATTTGGGCACCATCAAAATGGCATTCGACAAGGTGGTGAGGTAAGATGAAAAATCGCCTCCCCTTCGGTCTCATTCAGAGTTGGTGTTCATCGACATGCCCAAGCAGCTCTGCGAGACAGTATCAATGCCAAATAGTATGTGACAAGTGCCCCACTGGTGTGATGGCAGAGGTCACGCTGTTGCTGCAGTAACACTCGAGAAGAGACACCCGACAAAAGCTAAAGAAAAGAACATACCGATGCAGGCTGCAAACTGAAGTAGTTGGTGCTATTTTGTTAGAGTTTAGAGGCTGTTTACTAAGTATTTTTCAAAAGAAATGAATATAAAAGCCTAGACAGAGCGGTACTAATACACAGTTGGTAAAAAAAAATTGGCCGCGTATCTGCGTGCTTCGCTGCAAATGTCGTCGAAAGACGATAGTCTTCTGCCGACTGCACTGCATGAGCGGCATGAGTACCACAATTTAATAGCTGGACTAGCCGCTGGGCTCGTTTTTGGGACGTTTTCCGGGCGCGCTTAGACGGACGCCGGCGTTTCTCCGCTGAAATTTGGTCGTCGGTCTTTTCTCTGCGTTCTCTGATCATGTCTTGTAGAGTGGGTCGTATTTCATCAAGCGGCCATATATGTTTTGCCTTGCCTGAGACAGCGCTCTTCTACGATGAATCAGCCGCATCTGGCTGGCATTGATAAAACAGAAGAGGACGCCATCTACAGCGCTACCGGGGAACATCGGCTTGTGTTGAACAATGCTGCTGCCAGGTGGCAGCACCACAGCCAGCCACAGCGTCGAAGTTAAATCACTGGGCGGAGACTTGTTTTTTACACAGCAGCGCCGCGTAATAAACACTAGGATCTTTATAATTACGTATCTATAGATTTTGTTTTAAATGAACACTGTGAATAGTACTAAGGTATTGATGTTGTGCCTCAGGTATGCGTAATATTTGATTTTTAATTGCCCACGCTCACCCGTATGAACACATGCTTCTTGGTCAAGATTGGAGGTCGTAAGGCAGGGGGTTAAAAGTTTGGCCAGCTAGCTGAATCGTGTGACGTGCCGACAAACAGACAAACAGACAGACAGACAGACCAAAATTTCTCCGTTTAGGTATCCCAAGAAAGACTATCGTCTTTAAAAAATAGAAGTAACTTTCTGAGAAAATTCCAGCGCGCACACCAGGACGCGAGCAAAAAAGACAATCAGGTGCGAACTCACAACTCAGTTATTGGTCAAAAGGAAGTGCACACATATTTCTAAACCCAGACAAGCTCAAAGCTCATGTGCGAGATAATACAAAAATTCACATATGTCATGAGAATAAAAAATATTTGCACAGAAAACATGTCTACAACATGCAGCATAAAGAAAAAAAAGTCAAGTAGCACAGAAAAAGGTGAATTATTTGTCAATTAGTACAAGTGATGGCTGGCTTATGCAATTGTTTTCACAAAATTTGTGCGTTATATGTGTACTTCCTTTTTCATTAACAAACTGAGGTGTGAGTTTTGCGCTTGCTTATCTTCATTGTTCGAGTCCTTGTCACTTGTGTGCGCGCTGGAAATTTCCCGGAATGCATTCACACCAACTTACCCCACTTTCTATACATTTAGAGTTGACATTGATGTATGATCTCAGATGAAATCGACACTTTGATGTTGAATGTTTTATAATTTGAGCATGCTCTGTGAAAATAGGCAAAAAAAAAAAACTTGGACCATCTCCCCGAAGGGAACCCTGATGGGATGCGAAGCAGCAGGGGTGCGCACGGCGTTGACCCGGTTGAAACGGGCGTCGACGCGGGTGCTGGAAGAACGGTTTGAAGCGAAACTCGGTGCAGCGTTTACTCGAGTAAACGTTTGTTTGAAACGCAAAGACGCGGGAGGCGGGTCAGAGTTGTTGCGAGCGGGCGGAGCAGCCGGCAGCTGCGGGCGCTGCCGCGAGCATGCTGCGGGTGAGGGAGAGAGTGACGTCAGCGCGCACCTGCGAGGAAGCATGCGAGGGGAGCGTGACCTACTTGGCAACGCTCCAACAGCTACGGCGAGGGTAACGCGTTGCGGAGCATTCGTACGGACTTACGTAACGTACGGCGTTACACACGTGAGTCAAATAGTTGCTTCGCACCTAATATAAGTGCTATGCCCCTCAGGTAGTGATTCAGTATGCCGCCCACTTATCGCCTGCGGCAAATCCACTGCACAATTTTTTTTTAGAATTTTGATAGAAACTTCAGAATTCTAAAAAATTGTGCGATGAGTTTATTGTAGGCGCTGTATCAGCGCATGATAAAAAAAACGCCATATATAAGTCATTCTGGCAGTCGATGTCATGCGAAGCAGCCGGCGAGTTCTAGTTTGAGGGCCTTAGGTCGCGGACGAACCGGTGGCGCACAGTTAAGCAGGGAATGGCGGCTGGAGCGTGAATTCGCCGTGAAGTCCCCATGCAATACAGCCAGTTACGAGATGCACCCATATATGGCGTAAATAACCCTGTCAGTCGGAGATGTCTCATGTGGTGAAATGGAAGGCGTCCTCTGGGCAGATGTTCGCAAAAATCAATGGAACTCGATCTGATCCACCCAAAGGTTATATCTTTTGCTTTGCTATCACTCTTACTTTGGCTCACCAAAATTCTACTCAATCGGATGTACCCCAATCAACTTCAACCAAGTTTTCCTGTGTCCCGCTCAATGGCACTCGCAAGCACGAACTGTCAGCTCGGTTGGGTTTTTACTGTCTTGGACTAAACCTAGGCCCGCTCAATGGTGCTGATACGTATTCATAAACACCCATATTGTGCTCAGCCTGACTCACTCGGATTGAGACTGAAGGATCGGTTCGGGTCTGAATGGATGTGAGTAAGTTGGTTCAAGATGACGCTTGCCTGTCTTTGTGTGGGAAATGCGTATACATGACCAGTAGGGGAAAGAGGGATCGATGAGTGGATGTATCTGGAATAAAAATCCGAGGCACATCAACTGGGTAAGTTCATCTGTCCGAGATGAAGGCTGCCATCTTGATTTGGATTGGAACAGAGGAGAGTGATTTGCTAAGCAAGCCAATGTCCAGCGAAACATTGTGGTTTCCCTTAACCTCTCATCGCCTCACTGCCCTCGTCGCTCAATTAGCCCGATAAAATCTTGAAATGAGGGTGAGTGAACGTATTCCGAAGTAGGCGTCCTGACATATGACACGACTATGACGAAACATGAAGTGATTCTCCTGGAAACGTTGCGTTCGCATGTGCTGAACGCTACGTACACCTCGAAATCGCTGAAAGCATGTCAGTATTGTACCTGTTGAAACTCATCACATGTTCGACATAGCAGCATATCTATATCGGGAATAAGGATGCGGCAAGGCTTGTTCTACAGCTGCAGCTTACGCCTCTAGTCGAGAAGCGCCCAAGAAGAGTTTGCAACTGATCACTTCGCAGCGACGCCTTTTCGCGCCCTTTAATTTTCGAAGCAAAGTTTGGGTTGAGGCGAGGGTAGCTGCGTAACTGGCTGTTTAGGGGGGATCTCCTTAAGACCTAGCCTTGTGTTCCGTTTTTGTACCGGTACAGAACCATTGTTATAGTCGAAACATTTCTGAGACACCAAAAATATTTTACTTATGCTAACTATAAGGTAAGAGATCGCTGTTTCCGGCGAAAATATATCCTATCGAGAACAGTATTGATGTGTTGATCTCTACTAAAGTGTGCTTAGATGTTGAAGCTTTTAAATGAAACCTGTAATACAAAAACACACATCGAGCAATATATGTGCCAAAAAATTACGCATGTTAAAAAGGTATCTTGTCACCAGTAAGGTGGCGGATTCTTTGATTCATTTTCGAGGGATATCCTCCAGTTCTGCAATTTACAAATCATCCGTGAATTGCCTAAAACGACTGACAGGGGAAAAAAATCTACATTTCTATGTACACTTTACATCACTCAATTACCATTATATGGGGCATCGCTCGGGTAACGTACAGTTATTCACCGATACAGAAAGCGTCGACCACTCGTCATGATTCACTTCGTGGAGAAGCGTGGATTTTTTTACTCAGTTTTGCTTCTATATTGAGAGTTCGGAGGGTGCGTCGTAAATGAAATTTTTTATTCATGTTCATCCATCTTTACTCGCAGCACTTTCATGGCAGACATCGTCATCACCATCACTTCGACCGGATGGTTAGGTTACAAGAGATTCTGCAGCACCGTGCCACCCAACTCAATCAAAATCGATGACCAAGGCCCTACCGTACTGGTGAGTTCTAATTACCTAAGGCAACGTATAATGTAGTGGGCAGACAAAGAAGTGATAAAAAGCATAGGGGGCGCGCTCTGTATTTTAACTGTAGTTTAGTGATTATGAAGGCAATTGAAAGTAATTATAGTGTAACGATAAGCAAGTTGCCATAGATGAAAAAGGAATCCACAAACTTCTAAAACTGGAAGGCTGTGTGTTCGTACATCTGCTCACACTTCAGCACTTTGAAAACTCACAACACTTCACCGTGGAGTTCCTGTGACGTGAAGGGATCACGCAGGCACACTCACCTGCGAAGGGAACAGCAACACTGGCTAACTTTTGTAAATGGAAGCAGAATTCTTACGTGATAGACTTTGGAAGTGTACACTTCAGTAACGACACAGCCGCTTGAAATACATTAACTTTTCATGGCGTTGAATTTTGCATGTGCTGTGGCAAATTGAGGATAACATTCTCCAATGTGAGAAAGGTTTTGAAAGTACAGGTGAATACTTTCATACACCTTAGAGCACGATGGATCTGTTTAGCCAAGAGGACCGGGGTCACAAGGCCAAAACACTTCAAATACCGAGCGAACTTGTTGGGGCGGAGGGGTGTTGGAAATTGTGCACGGCGTGTAGAAATAGAAGAAGATGAACATTGCCTGATTGGGCTTGGCGAGCTTTGCCATTTAAGGCCCGCCATATTTTGATGGCGCTGCGCGACGTGCCAGTAAGGGCTGTGGGAGGACTCTTCCCACAAACGCGCGGTCAAGCTTGGCAGCGTCAACTGTCACCTGCTAAGCTCACATGGTGGGTAGAACGCGCAGCTAAAAACATAAAGAAAGGAACAGACTTGTTCTTCGTAAAGCACGTCAGTGTATTTACAACTTCTGCACTGGTGTACCTTATTAAGGCGAAAACATTTAATGTTTCACGCTCACGTCCATCTTTCCGTCGCTCCATCCGTGCCATGGCGTGGTATCAGGTGGCCGCCGGGGTAGCCCAACGGACGCCGGCCACGTCGGTCGCGCCTAGCGTCGGATTGTACAGCACTCGCGATGTGCTTGCGTAGCGTCGCTGTGCCCAGCGTTCCCGCTCACGCAAGAAAGGAGACGCACGCATCGCGTTTCATTCTGGCCGGCCCCATCTCAATGGGCACAGGCGTTCTCCAAACACACTTTGGAATTTACAACGTGGCCTTCAATTTTAAATGCGAAGCATTTCTTAGCGAACTTCGGCGACTTTGAGCGTATCTATCTATCTAGCTATCTATCTAGCCGCCTACGACTTTGTGCTCTACTGGCCGTATCGTTGATGTGATTTGTACCAAATTTGGTATGGCATAACATGACTGTAGGACGAACATAAATGACTGGTCATATCATGGAAATCATGACTAACTTGTCATGAAAAGTATGATTTACATGCCACGCTCATGGCGCGCTCGCGGCCGTTTCGTTATCTTGATGTACACCATATTTGGGATTGAGTGACGTGACTGTATGACGAACATAAATGACAGGTGGTAATGTGCAAATAATGGCGAGCATGTCATGAACAATATGATTTACATGCCACGCTCATGGTGCGCTCGCGCCCGTTTCGTTAGCTTGATATGCAGCAAACTTAGTATTGTGTGACATGACTGTATGACGAATATAAATGACAAGTGGTAATATGGTAATCATGATTTGTCATGTGCGACATGACTTGCATTCCACGCTCATGGCGCGCTCGCGGCCGTTTCGTTAGCTTGAGATACACCAAATTTGTTATTGAGTCACCTGACTGTATGACGAACATAATTGACCATTGGTAATACGGTAAATCGTGACTTGTCATGTGCGACATGACTTGCATGCCACGCTCATGGCACGCTCGTGACCGTTTTGTTAGCTTGATATACACTAAATTTGGTATTGAGTGACATGACTGTATAACGAACATAAGTGGCAGGTGGTAACAGGAAAATCTTGGCATGCATGTCATCTACAACGCCATTTACATGCTACGCTCATGATGCGCTTGCGTCCAGTTCGCTAGCTTGATATACCCCAGAATTGGTATTGCGCGACGTGACCGTATGACGAACATAAATGACCGGTCCTAACATGTAAAACATGGCATGCAAATTATGTAAAGCATGATTTGCTCCTCCCTGGCTGCTTCGCATTACATCGATTCCCACAGTGCGTGAGATCTGCCGGCTTTTTTTAAAGTTTTTTTTGCTCCTCGCTCTTTCACAAAGCGCACAAAGTCTGGCCACTGAAGTATTCAGAGTCGTATTTTGCATAAAGTGTCGGTTATCATAAGATTGCTGCACGATACTGCGTCACTATATCGACATTCTATTGTGTGGCTAAATTTGATGACTGCACTGTTTTGACAGGCAAACAAACAAAGAAACGCACCTGGTGATTTAGGCTTGGCATATCGATTTTAGTGAAACCGCATGCGTATGCCAGCGGTCGATGACCTCTCGTAAAGAAGAACTGAACTTTCTATGGTAATTCAGATGCCTGAAGAGCTTTCTCTCACGTGCATCCGCGCCTGTGCCTGATTGAATGGTGGTTTTTCCATGCACAAGCATACAGACATAGGCTTCGTAGCTGCGTTCTGTTCAGCCATAGTACGCTCTTTCAGCTGACAGTGTCGTGACAGTGACATACAGAAAGCTCAAACAGCTTGAGGTAGAGCTGCTTATTGGGCGAACTTCCGCCCAGCAACTGAAGTGACGCTCAATATACAGCAGCAGTGCTTACCATAAGGTACGGTGCGCGGTTTTATGATCAACCGGTGAGTGCGTCGGCACTTATATATGTAGCAGCTTACATTGTAGCCTTATAGCAGAGGCTCGCGCCGTCTTGGCAATTAGCTGGTCGCGTAGGGCACACAATGTTGATAGAACGTTCTCAATGAGTAGCAACGATTATCAAGCATTGTGACATAGCTTGCGCCATGCCTGAACGATGAGTTTTAGCAGGTGGCAGACTGCCACAATCAACAAAAGAATTCTAAGTATGTGCAGGGCTAAGAAACGAAGACAAGAAAAAACACATATACGACTCAGATCAACGCCAATCTATGTCGTTTATGTGTGTTCCCTTGTTTTCGTTTCTCTGCGCTGCAGATACTTACTATATATCAAGACATGCACCAACTATCCCACGAACTGATCTTTCTAGAACAGCAGAATTTATTTCGCTTCGAGCACTTTAAAGAGGCAAACAGGGCAGCTGAACGTCATTTTCGCTTTCATTAACGCTTCTGTGCGCGTTGGCGGCCCCTGCGATTCCCGCTGCACTTCCGGCGAGTGAGCGCCACGCGTCGAACCCACAGCGAGTCAAAATGACCAATTGAATGCTTTGTTGGGCGCGTTGGTTCATTATGGAAAAGATTTGAGCGCAAAAAAAGGACAGGACACAAGACGAGAAGACGACTACACGTGTAGTCGTCTTCTCGTCTTGTGTCCCGTCGTTTTTTGCGACCAATCTTTTCCATATTCAAAAGGACTAGTAGTGATAACAGTGCTAGCGCGACCTCTACGTCGTGAGCCATAGGGTCACAAGGATTGCTGGAAAGTACCAGCGCGGAGTATCGCGAAAGTTGCGAAAGGGGAATTGGCGATGGCAAGATGGCTAAAGCATAGAGAACCTTTGACGAAAAGGCTATGTGAAGAGGGCGAGGGACTACCAAAATTGTTGTTCGAGGCATCTTTTGTACTGGGATGCAATCCGGCAGAACCTACGCAGCTTCGCTGTAAAAAAACTCCGCGTGTCAGTAGTTCGCCGCCTGCTTTCAACGATTCTCCCTTCGCGTGGTTGCGTGTACGAACTCTACCTCACTTCATAATCAGCACAGGTCCACATTCAGACTATGAGTGTGTCTGCGAGGATCTATGCGAGTGTCCCTGTGCACTCTGCCGAAGTGTCACAGTAACATTTGTCC
>JALIZH010027882.1:0-12077 GCA_030522465.1 Rhipicephalus appendiculatus
GAGAAGTCTTCTTGTTTTTCGAGCATCTTGATGGTGGTATTAACGCAGGCAAAACCACATGTTGCATAGTCATTTGAGCACGCGCTCGCGCCAAAGACATGTCTTCTGCCTCTTGTTCATTTAGCGTATTGATGAACACTTTAGCAACGGACCGGGCAGTCG
Organism: Rhipicephalus appendiculatus; assembly: GCA_030522465.1. NCBI lineage: Eukaryota > Metazoa > Arthropoda > Arachnida > Ixodida > Ixodidae > Rhipicephalus > Rhipicephalus appendiculatus. Next base: position 163 of record JALIZH010027882.1, read on the forward strand.
TATGCTGTCTTCGCTTGGCGTAACGCAGGCAAAACCAGGTATAAAAATTGAAAAAGCGGAAGCAAGCGAGAAATAGAAAGCGAGCGAAAAAAAAAAAGGAGAAGGAAAAAGACGTAAGAAAAAATGCCCCCACCTCCCCGAAGGGAATTGTGAGGAAATGCGAATGCACCGACTTCTGCCATCGCCTTGAGAGGCGCCCAGCCAGCGAACGGTCGAGAGTGAGGCGCAGGGAGGAGAGAGAGCGAACGGCGAGAGAAGGAGCGGCGAAGCACTGCACCTACCCTCTCCTACACTCTCTCGTACCACATGCTCCGGTTGCTAGGGGCGAGGATAAGCGCGCGCGCCCGCAGCTGTTGCTATGGGAGAGGGAGTGAGAGCAGAGAGGCGCGCGGACAATGCCGCGGACAAAGCCGGATGCGCCTGACATAGCCCGACTAAGAAATGCATTCGCATTTAAAACATAAATAAAAAGAAATACTCAGAAGAAAACACAGAAAAGAACTGGAAGGGAGAAAAAGAAAGAGAAAACCGAAGAGAAACGAAGAAGGCTGCTCAGCTTCGTACTTCCTTCAGGCTTGGCACCCCTAGTGCGGAGCTGCCTTAACTTTTTTTGTTTTTAGCACCAGGGGCGCTATTTTGTAAGCGTTCTAGCATAGAACGGGGAGGAGGATCGAACAAAAGGACCAGGGAGGCAAACAGCCAATAGGCGAGCTGGGGAGTTCAGGAATGTATGCAGTGCATAAAGAAATGTATAATTATTATAACTGAACATCAATATTCAGAGGCATTGTTTTTCGCAGCTTGAAGTTGAAGAGCTCGGTGACTTTGACAATTAACTTCTGTTAATGTCTTGACGTAGCGCCAGGTGGTGTCGCAGTGGCGCTGGCCCCCACGCTGTTTAAACCAATGCTTCTAGTATTAGCAGTACTAGTGTACTTGAAAAATTCAAACGGCGCGACAATTCGAACCGTTACCCAGTTGTCGAAATACCGCAGCAATCGAGAAGAGGTCCACGCTTTCCCGACAACCAAAGGGCGTTTCTGCTCTCATTTATGGAGCGACATCCCCAGTTAGCCTTACGCGCTAGCGAGCTCACTCACGAGTACACAGCAGCGGACAGGCGTCAGCTGTGAGGCGGTAGAGAGATGCGCGAGAAACCCACTCCTCCGGCCCCACCGCTAACGTTTCGATCCAATCCGAGTCGTCCGCGGAGACTGTTTTGTATCCATACTATCGCTAGAACGACGCCCGAGCCCGTTATAACAACCTCCTCTCCGTTCTATGCACATTTTGTGGCTCTTCTCACGTCTTGACCGTCGGAATAGCCTCATACCCTCGACCAATCGCGCATGTCTTCCCCTCCTGCTTTTGTTCTATCCTCCTCCCCGTTCTATGCTAGAACGCTTACAAAATAGCGCCCCAGGTTCGGATGACAGTAAATTCAAGCGTCGCTTGAAAAGCCGTTGTTCCGCGTGTCTTTACCCAGTCAGATTTCCTTTTTTGTTACATTTTTCGTCTTGTTTCTGCAGGTCATATCCATACCACAAGCATGTTTGGTAGACCTTTCAGTGGAATTAGTTAAATATTTTTGGAAGCATAAAGCATTTTCAAACCCGCGTATAAAATTTCGGCAGATTCCACGTACCATGGGGAAATCGATGTTATGGGAAGCACACAGGAAAAAGCGACTGTAGTGTAATTTTTTATTGAGCGAAACTTTACGACATGACGCTAAAAATATGTACAAATGTACGCACACACGTACGTTGAACTTTCGCATATGTTACATATAACCAGTTGTTTGCAGTGGCGCACCGATGCCAACAAAAACATCGGTAACACCAACACCAGTCGCGGTAAGCTCATATGTAGCGCTTGTGGTTGCGAGGATGGTAGCCCTGCTTAGCGCTAGGTAGAGAAACTTCAGTGGATGGCGCATAAGTATACAATTGAAGTTGACCCGATGTGATGCCTGTATCATAGGAGTACATATGTAATGTTTATAAAATTAGATAGCCAGCACTGCAACCACTAGTGACGTTTCACCGAAATTACACCCGCGTAGAGATTTTTTTTCTTTCGAAGCAGTTCCGACACCTGGCGTGGCTCTGTGGTAGAATACTTCACTGCCAAGCAGAATGCTTGGGTTCTATTCCTGCTGGGACCGTGATACTTATTCTTTGTATTCGTCGGGTCAACGCTGCAGATGTCAGTTTTTCTTAACGCTCCCGCATTTAAATTACCAATGTCTGTCTCGCCATTCCTGGAGATATACACTGTCAATCACCTGTGGCGCATACCGCGGCCCGTGGCAAACGGGTGTGTGCCTCACGTGGAAGAAGGAAAGGGTGTTCATTTCATGACCAGCCAGATGTATTCGTCAAACCACCTTACGCTTCCATACTAATTTTGGTCTACCCCAAGTTAAGGAGGCGATCACGAGAGCACCCTAACGTAGCCGGCTAGATAGATAGATAGATAGATAGATAGATAGATAGATAGATAGATAGATAGATAGATAGATAGATAGATAGATAGATAGATAGATAGATAGATAGATAGATAGATAGATAGATAGAAACACTCAAAGTGCCTGCAGTTCGCTAAGAAATGCTTCGTATTTAAAGTCTGAGGGTGTCTCTAAATGTATACGTGCCGTAAATGCCACCTTTTCAGCAAATGAGAAAAATATATCGCACTTACGAATGATATTCGTAATTTAATTTGTTAATTAGGTCACACTTGCTCAGTACGTGCTCTGTTCTGTGACAACCAATTTAATGTCTGTATTCTGAGCTATACTCAGAGTTCTCAACATGTCCGAAAAGAGATTGAGCATATCTTTCTTGGGAGAGCGGAGTAAGGTGCCTGTGTTGTATCTCGGTACTGAACGGGCCACTGTGTAGTACTCACAAATATTTCAGTTTGTGACGTGATATACCACAACGGCTGTCACTATAATTCGCGGTCAAAGCCTTGAGGCGTACTTAATAAACACGAGCTTCAGTGATGAGAGCTCGCACGCCCGATGACGATGATCTGCGTTTCCTTCGCAAACACATTTCTACGAGAGATTGAACTGCTGCATACGATGAACATAAGCCTCAATATATAAAAGAAATTTTTAGTCCACAGTAAGCTGCGCCCGAGGAGGAGAAACTTAAAGCCCACGTGGATAATAACGGTTCTGTCATGTTTGCCTTTGGGTCCTCTACATCCGTCGCCCTTAGGGGACATCCGCGCTGGTGATTAGAAGCTGCACACTTTTTCTTTCTTTGTTTCGGACTGGAGACGCGAGCTGTCAGCAGCTATGACATTCTGACAAGCACTCTCTGGTCTCCAGCCTCTTCGATGTTGAACGACGAGCAAGCCTTGCTTATGTGTACCTCACCGCTGTTGATGGGCGAAAGGGAGCTCTCATATATAAGGTGGACAGAATGAATGTTGTCAAACAAAAATGGTTCTCCCGAATTGAAACTGGGATGCGCCTAGAAGTTTTCAGCGTAAATATTTACTGCTTGTAGTTTCTTTTGCGCTGATTAATGTCCAAGTGCCCGGGTAATCCATTTTGACAAACAGACGTCGTGTGAGGTCATAGAGAGTGAAATACAGAGTTGATTACACCGGGAATTTTTATTTACATCTTACTATCATAGGGCTCACCAATCGGGTACACGGTAGGATGGGTGTTTAGCCTTTCAGCGCGAGAAAGCAACCTCGTTTGCGGGCCCAACCAAAAAGAAGCTATCGTAATTTCGAGAACTACTGCTTCGATTTGAAATGTGGCATTATACCCTACTGAAGGTATTCGTTTATTCAGAAAGCATTATGAATACATAAGATATAATTTTATGTAAACGTTGTAAGAATTAAAATGCTGCTCATGCATCAACAAAGTCAATGTGGCTAGAAATGCCAGGAAATAGCAGCACATTTCTGAGTAACAAATCAAGAAGCAGCATATTAAAAGAAAAAAAAAGCAAACGCTCACCACCGCATATCAGCATTTGCATATGCTCGTGAAGTGTAGTGAGGCTGTTTGATTATTCTACGGTGTTAACGTAGGATCAGGGTATTAGGCGGATGCTGTGCTTTCTTTAATTTATGGTACTAGCGCTGATACAGATTATTTAGGAATTGATATAGGGTGGCTGTCGGTGCCTTTATTCGTTTTGACACTGCAACACCAAAGAAAGACAATTGAAACTTCCGGTTTTTGCACGGGATAAGCGGTGACTTTTCTGCGGTTTCTTTGGTGCGTCATCCTGTAGTCACGGGTAGAGGCGCACTGCCAGTGTTTTCTAAACATTGTCTTCAAATGTTTTCAACTAGGTGCCATAACTTTCTATCATTTCAAAGACTTGTTTGGGGGGTTTAGGCAGAAAATAACAGTGTTTCTTGAGCCCATTCACTTGAACTGATGGCTGATGTAACGTGAACAATAAGTGCATGTCTGAGGACTCCTTTTGAATGCAAATGGAATTTCTGAAGTGAATTGTCGGTGTGAGCTCCTGTATTGCTATTCGTCAGCGTACGTATTCCCATATCTTAGATGCCTCCCATAGACTGTCTTTTAAGTGCGTAAGCAGTTTATGCCGGCTCAAGGAAAAATCTGTCCGTCCGTCCGACTGTCTTTCTGTCGCATAAGACGATCATCTCTTTTAAGAAATAGATTAATAAAAGTAAATAATTTTCACTCCTGTGCTCGCGTTCGAACCGCAGCTCTTACGCTAAGACGGCGAGATTCCTAACCACTGCCCAATGTATCTGCGCCTTAGAACACCGTCAATTTACCACAGAGTCTGCTTTTCACTGTGAAATTGGTTCGCGGGTGCGGTGTCGCTGCTAGCGATCGGTGAAGTACTGCAACGTTCTTTAACGAAGCGCGGACGGGGATCAATTCGGTAGTTTTAGCTTTCGGTGCAGCGGGAGACATCCCAGCAGAAAGTGGAACGCCTTTCCGCGGTCAGGGCTCAAGCTACGGACACAGCCTCTCGCTTTCTTGAAGCACTGAGTGTACAGGCATGGGCAAAGGCATACGTTAACGCACATCTCGGCGTTTCTCTTCTGAAATGGCGACGCTTTGAATGAGTGTGATGCGCTTCTTCACCCCATCTTTGCGCCGCATTCAGCATATGCCGTGTTCATGTGTATGTTTACTACTTCAGTTAACACAAGGTCTAACTCATATCCTTTGGTGTTAGTCTTCGGGATGGAGACGCGCCACTTGGCGTCAACGTGGGTGTATGCCCGACAACCGAGGCTGTAGCTGCCAAACAAAAATAGATATTGTGGAAGATCTCATACATCAATGTTAACTAAACAATGAAGTATGCACATGCAACGACACGGCTCTCATTCGTGTTATGTGATTCCAGTGACGGAGGGATCAACTATGCTTTTTTTAAATGCGAAGCATTTAAAAAAAGCATAGTTGATCCCTCCGTCGCACGAGGTCTGTCGCCCCATTGTCCGCCGTGGCCAGATGACGATGACGCTGCCATCGCGGCACAGCACACACAAGGTAACCATTATACTCCATGACGATGATGATGACGCTGATGACGATGAAGAATAAGAGCGTTCCAGACCACACATTCTCTTTCTGCCATCATGGCACAGCACATGCAAGGTGGCCAAGATGTCCCACGCCGAGTTCGCCAAACTCCCCTGAGAGATCCTGCTGGTACCGGACAAGCCGTACATGATTACAGCCTATATCGACGTCATATATGGGCTTGTCAACGGTGCGGTGGGAACGCTAAAGATGTCCGAACGACGAGTGGTGCACCAACCAGCCGAAGAAGAGGCAGGAGGAGAAGGCGGCAGTGGTGACGCGTTCCCGAAACGGCTGTGGCTGCAGTTCGATGTGCCCACGACGGGGAAGCTCACCCGTCTGCGTTCTCGCGAAGCCGTACGAAATGGATACAATGAGGAAATTTCGTGAATACCCATCGAAGCTCGCGCGGTCACTCACCATCGACCGCAAGACGGGCGTTGAGTGCAAACGAAGACAGTTTTCCCTTGTGCAGGCCAGTGCCATAACGGTGGACAAGTCGGAGGGAGGAACGTACTCGTCCATCGTCTACGAGTACAGCAAAACCCACCCGCAAAAGTTGGTGCACGTGGCGCTCAGCCACTGCACAAACCTGGACAATCTCTACCTGACCAACACCGCGGGACACCACCATTTCTACTACAAGGAAAGCAACGCCAACAGGAACATGGTGGGCGAGATTCAACGGCTCGACAAACACAGGTTGGTCACCATCACGCAGCAGTACCTCCGTGCCTTCCAAGAAGATGTGAACCCAGAAACAGAGTTCACCATAGCCCTGCTCAACACCCGATCCCTTAACGCGCATGCGAGGGATATCGAGCGCGATCCCGTACACACCAACGTGGACGTGCTCTGACTTACCGAAACGTGGAGACCTACCATCAACGGATACGATGCGGTCGTTTGCACGGAAGAAGCGGAACGCCCTGCTGGTGGTGTCAGGATCTACGTCAAACGACCGCAAACCGCAGTAGATCTCGACCTACCAGTCATCACTGAGGGTCACAACGGTGAACACCGTTGTGACCCTCAGGGGGGGAGCGTAGGAGAGGAGAGAGAGGGGGGGACGCGCATGCGCAGTGGGAGTGTGGACGCCGCGGGCAGGGATGCCTAGAGGAGAGAGGGGGGAGCGTAGGAGAGGAGAGAGAGGGGGGGGGACGCGCATGCGCAGTGGGAGTATGGACGCCACGGGCAGGAAGGAAAGGAAGGAAAACAAGAGAGAGGAAAGGCAGGGATGTTAACCAGTTTGGCATAACCGGTATGCTACCCTGCACAGGGGGGAAGGGATGGGGGGAGATCGAAAGAAGAGTAAAGAAAAAGAGAAAGGGGAGGAGCACACACGCACGCACATAACGTCAAAGCGCAGAGCGGCAGTCGTGTGCGGTATACGTCATCATTGAGTCTACAGCCGCTCGTGCAAGTCTGTTGTCCTCAGGAATTTGAGCAATGCCTTGGTTGCTTGAATTTTCGATGGCTGGAGAATGGCATCTAGCGTCATCGTTCTGTTGTCGAGACGAGCGAGGGCGGATGAGAGGGATCGTCTCTGCACAGCGTAGCGAGGACAGTCGCAGAAGATATGCTGTAAAGTCTCCTCGGTACCGCAGGCGTCGCAAGTAGCGTTGTCGGCCATCCCTATGCGAAACGAATAAGACTTCGTGAAAGCCACTCGAAGCAATAAGCGGCAGAGCAGAGTGTCCTCTCTTCGGTGGAGTCCCGTTGGTATTTGAGATCGCCGCAACGCGTTTAGGTGGTGTTGCCGATAGTTTTGGCTCCTTGGTGCATTTAGTATTGCGATATCCTTTGCGACCTTTTGAAGCATGGCAGCAGCATCAGACCTTGAAAGGGGGTATAGCCTCTTCCTTGTCGCCTTGCAAAGCTGACCGGGCAGCACTGTCGGCATGTTCGTTGCCAATCACGCCGCAGTGACTTGGCAACCATTGAAATGTCACTTGGTGCCCCTTCTCAAGTGACGTATGAATGAGGTGTCTAATCTCAAAAACTAGTTGTTCATATGGTCCACGCCGCAGGGCTGACAAGAGAGATTGTAGCGCTGCTTTTGAGTCACTAAAGATGGACCATCGCTGCGGTTGTTCGCGATTGACAACACAAAGTGCAGCGCGAAGAGCGGCGAGTTCCGCAGCCGTTGATGTTGTTGGGTGGTCGGTCTTAAAGCCAATAGTTACGCCTCTCGCTGGGACAACCACTGCTCCGGACGAATTTCGCATGGTCGTTGAGCCGTCGGTGTAAATATGCATGTGGTCGGTGTATTTCTCATGCAGTAGAAGAAGAGATAGCTGTTTCAGGACAGGCGATGACAAATCGGATTTTTCTTGATTCCTGGTACACTGAGGTGCACTGCAGGACGAATCAAACACCAAGGTGGAATCGATGGTTTGGATGCGGGGCTGAAGCCGGACGGTAGGTTGGCGGAGTAGCTCAAGATTGTTGCGCAGTATGATGCTTGCGGTCTGTCTGAGGGCAGTGTTGCCAGATGGTGGCTAGGGGCTCGAGCAAAGTGTCTGATGTGGGCTCTCAAGGCTTCCAACGCAATGTGCGTTTGTATCGGTTGGTCCTTGGCGATGGCAATCGTCGCCTCTGTTGGCGCACATTTGGGCAGACCTAGGCAAACTCTGAGTGCCTGAGCTTGTGCAGCCTGTAGAACCCGAAGATTCGTCTTGCAGGTGTTGGTTAGTACAGGCAGACTATATCTCAGAAATCCGAGAAAGAGTGCTCTGTACAATTCCAACATAGCATCTACTGACATGCCCCAGTTTTTCCCTCCCAAGAACTTGAACAGCTGGGCGGTTGCCGTCAGGCGCTTCTTCAAGTAGGCTACGTGTGGGCTCCAGTTGAGGTTTCTGTCAATAATTATACCGAGAAATTTGTAGGTTCTGGCATAAGAAATCGTCTGCCCGTCAATAGAAATGATATAGGGTGTCATTGGTTTGCGCGTGAACGCAACCAATGCACATTTTTCCGGGGATATTTTGAGGCCCTGTTTGCTAAGGTAGTGCGCTGTCAAGGTTGCAGCCTTTTGAAGTCTCGCACGTATTTGAGGTCGTGTAACAGCTGAGGTCCAGACACATATATCGTCTGCGTATATAGATATCTTGATCGTACTTGGCAGGTATTCGGCAAGTTGAATGAGGGCGAGATTGAATAGTATGGGGCTTAGTACTCCGCCTTGAGGAACGCCTCGGCAGGTATAGTGTCGTGTGGTAGGGCCGTCGTCAGTCGACACAAAGAATGATCGTGCAGTCAGGTAGCTACCAATCCATCGAAGAACTCGCCCACCAAGACCGACCACCTCAAGTGCATCGATAATAGCCTCATGTAGAACATTATCATAGGCACCTTTCACATCCAAAAACAATGCTGCCGATAGTCGCTTGCGTGATCTCTGCTGCTGAACGTACGTAACGAGATCAAGAACATTGTCTATGCATGAACGGTCGCGTCGAAAACCAGCCATGGAGTTTGGATAGATATGGTAATGTTCGAGATACCACTCCAGGCGGCCATAGATCATTCGTTCCATTATCTTCCCCACGCAGCTGGCCAATGCAATAGGGCGATACGAGGCAAGTTGAAGTGGGGACTTGCCTTGCTTCAGGAGTGGTACCAATCGGCTCGTCTTCCAGTCGTCAGGAACGTTGCCCTCTCTTGCCACGAGTTGTTGTAGAGTCGCAGTAGTTCTCCCCGCGCGGCCTCACCAAGATTGCACAAGGCTCGGTACGATATGCCATCTGGCCCCGGAGATGAAGAACGTCTGCATGAAGCCAGTGCTGCCTCGAGTTCCTCCATCGTAAAAGGAAGGTCCATTCGGCTATCACGGGAACAGGGGATGGCACTTCCGGCAACAGGATCTGGACGAACCGTTTGGTCGGCGATTCTCGCGCAAAAAATCTTCTGCAACTTCAATGTCTTGTCGCTTTTGAAAAAGGGCCAGCGCCTTGAAGGGGAAAGCGCTGTTCAGGATGGCAGCGCAAACCACGCACCGTTCTCCAGATCTGAGAAAGGGGCTTGCGGGGGTCTAATTTCTGGCAAAACGTTGTCCACCGTTGAGAGGCCAATCTGTCCATACGACGCTGAATTTTCTTTGCATTCGTCTGGCTGTCCTAAGGTCATGTATGGACTTGGTACGCCGATATCGTCGTTCCGCACGGCGGCGAAGCGCTCGAAGTCGTTCCAATTCTGTATCGAAATCGTCCCGCTTGGAAGGAATCACGATCGGGTGCGTTGCGTCTTGTATTGTGCACTTTGATTGCTTGTTCTAGCCCAGCAGGTAGGCCCGCTTGGCAAGCTTCTTCCATATCCGACTTGAAAGTGGTCCAGTTAGTCATTCTGATGGTCTTCTGTAGACAAGACTTGGAGAGCCCTTTTGATGTGAAGATAGGTAGGAACGTGATCACTTCCGTGTGTCTCAATATCCGAGAACCATTTAACACGTCTGGTGAAGGAGCTTGAGACGAAAGTGAGATCAAGGCAGCTACCGTACGTCACACCCCCGAAGAAACGTTGGGCTGCCATCATTCAGGAGAGAAAGGCCATGATTCGAGGCGAAACTTGCCAATCTTCGTCCTCTTGCGTTTGTCCTTGTGCTTCCCTACGCCAGATGATGCGCATTAAAATCTCCTATAATGATCCAAGGAGCCGGACATGCAGTCAATATATGTTCTAATCTTCGTGAATTAAAAGTACTCGAGGGCGATATATAAACGCCGATTAAAGTAAACATGAGTTTGCTCTTTTTCACAGTCAGACACACATACTGATTGTCATCATCAGGCGCAGTTGGCTGTAGCAAATAAGTGAGGTCGCGCCGAACATAAACGATGATTTTGCTGCATGCCCCATTTGTTGAGGACATGGCAGGTTCGTACCCCCGATAATCTGACTGGTTCCGATATATTGGGCTCGCAAATGACGATGATGGGGGAAACCGTTAGTGCGCACAAATTGACGAAAATCAGAAAGGCGTGATTTGAGTCCTCTGGCATTCCACTGGATGATGGACGCTGTCTTGACTTCCGATCGAAAAGACGGGTTGTTGGTAGCCATGGCTTTACTCAAGAGATTCAAGCACTGGGCTCAAGGCATCCAGTACTTTGAGTGCACACTCCGTGCAGGCGTTGTCCCCATGTCCAATAAGACCTCTCGAATGGCGCCCATGAGGGGAACGAAGCATAGAGATCACTTGGACGATGTGCCCTAGGCGCGTCATCAGCGGCGGGTGATGTCTTCCCTAGAGGAGGCGTCACCTCCCTGACGTTCCTTGGCAAGTACGCGGTTCGGAAGCGCAGGCCATTCCCTTTGGGGTAAGATTCCTCATCCGCTGGTGTCCTTGAGCTGGTTGGCCCTTTCGCAGTTTGGCCGTGTAGTGCTGCATTGGGAGTGGGCGCTGCCGTTTCGTGCATGAGCCTTGTTTGAGGTCGATCGATGGCGCCGCCGGCCGCGTCGATAAAGTCGAACTGCTTCGGCAGTGCCTTTCCTGCGGGGTCGAGTTGTTCTTCGCCATTTGTTTTAGAACAGCACGCTCCCTTCTTGATGCGAGGACAGCCTTTCGACGAGGCAGCGTGGAGAGCCTATCACAGTTGGCGCACTTCAGAACAGTGGGAGCGGCAGGTCTCTTCCGCGTGTGGTTCAGCGCACCGGGGGCACAATAACGAGTTGGGGCACACGCCCCTTGACGTGCCCCCTAACTTGAAACACTGATGGCATTGAAGTGGCTTCTGTATGAATGGGCGGAACAGGGGTGTCGGAAATGCCCGACTTTGACGTGGGGATGGCATACTATCCCCCTTGAATATCACTTTTACACACCGTGACTGACCAAGGCGGCGCACTTGCGTGATGACGCAGATGCCCTCATTTGCCGGTTTGATGAGGGTAGGTAGGTCCGCGTTGGGAATCGCAACATCGATGTCGTAAACCACACCAGCTATGGATGTATCGTCCATCGGAATAAAGGGACGCACTTTGATGCCGCCTAGCTCCGTGATTTGCTGAAGTTTTCTTCGAGCGCACTCACATGGACCACGTCTATAGCAAGGATGTTCTTTCCGTGTATTGATTCTAATGTCTTTGATCTCATTGGGCACCGCACATTCTAGATAAGCGGATAGGGCTTGCCTGTTCAGCAATCGTAGGTTGCCCGATTCTTCCGGCACGAAGATGATGACGTGCGGCCAACGTTCAAGCCTGTCTTCATAGTCGCTGTACTCGCAGTGAGTTGACGGAGTCACGTTGAAGATCTTCCTCTTCGCCCTCTTGCTCTGGACGGGGGATAAAACCGTCGTCTGATGAGTCATCGCCCGAGAGTGAGTACAGCCTGTGTCCCTCGGTGTCACTGAGG
>JALIZH010027883.1:0-24474 GCA_030522465.1 Rhipicephalus appendiculatus
GTCTACTGCACGAGAAGTACCCCGGCAACGTACGCATTTGCACCGAGGGCTTAACGACCGTATGGTGTTCGTCTGGAGCAATCCTTGTCCCAGCGATATGTGTAACCGTTACCTTTAGAGACCATCCAACAACATCGAAGGCTGCGGAACTTACGGCAGTTCTTCGCACTGCACTTTGCGTTGCCAATCACGAACAACTGGAGCTATGGTCGATTTTCAGCGATTCCAAAGTAGCCCTGCAATCTCTGTTATCAGCCCTGCGTAATGAATCGTATGAACAACTAGTGTTCGAGATTAGACACCTCATTCATGCGTCATCTTTGAAAGGACACCAAGGGACATTTCAATGGTGGCCAAGTCACTGCGGCATGATAAGCAACGAACACATCGATAATGCTGCTCGGTCAGCTTTTGCAAGGTGACATGGAAGAGGCCTATACCCTTTTCAAGGTCTGATGCTGCTGCCATACTTCGAATGCTCGCAAGGGCATTGCGCTCTCCACACTAAATACAAGCATGGCCTTATTTTTCTAAACAGGGCCAAATGCAGCTACTAGCTTCATGAATACTATCGGCGCTGACTAACACTCCCAGGTTTTAAATGCACATATATGCCCCATAAAGTGAACGGGGGGGGATGACCGCCGCTGTACCTCAGTTGGTAGAGCATCGGACGCGTTGTTCCAAGGTTGCTAGTTCGGTCCCTGCCAGCGGCAAGTTATCTTTTCGTCCACTTTTCTTTCTTCACTTTTACATTAAATCACTACTAATAGCATCCCCTATACTTTCCTTGGTATCATTGTCTGTTAGTTCTCATTAAAAATGTATTTAAGAAAGAAAAACAAGCCCCGAATTTTCCCTTTTCCCCCCAACAGCATATGATTTCCAAATATTCGAACACGATTCCTTATACCTTTATTTAGCGCCACGTGAATTTCGGTGCCATTCGTGTTCACGCCACTGCCGGACGCCTGATTACTGTTTTGTTGTTGTTTTTTACTAATGAGCAATAGAAGGCTTTTCTTAATGAGGGGAACCGAAGAAAAGGAGAACGCCTCACTTGCACAAAAAATGAAAGCACTTTGGCATTTTACCAGGAGATGAAGCCCCGGAAATAAACGATGCCCCATTGTCGCCTTGGTCCCGAATAAGAGGCGAGAAACGCACAAAAGGCAAACAGCGATGTCTATTCACGTTGGCCCAGGAGAGGTGTGGGCATCGTTTGCCGAACAATGGCGAGTCCGACATTGCGACTTGTACGGAGGGACAAAGGCCAGGGATTCAATTGTTTGGGTTCGCACCCCGGTTGTAGGTTAGCATCGTTAATCACAGAGGGTCGCCATAGGCAATGCTTAGTGCCGACACACTGAACAGTGGTAGGTTCTTCACTTGCTTACCAGTTGGATTCGGCCTTTAGAACACAATTATTAGATCTGTCACTGCGTTATTTACAGAGCTCCGTTTGAATGCTGCAGATAGAAGAAGAAAAAAAGAATAGACTTCGTGAGGGCCATGCAGCCAGCCTATTTCTTTCGCGTCACAGTAGCACCTATTTCCTCACAGGCTATTTCTTCACAGGCTATTTCTTTCGCGTCACAGTATCGACCCAGCAAATGTCCTCTGAGAAGCGACGTATTAGATAAATATATATTTCTTCGGCAGCATCGTCATCTCGTTGTCCTGCAAGGAGCGATCAGATGTTCTACCGATTTTATTGTGCTTTCATCGTGTCGCGCCATGCTCTCCTTGCCCAATGCGCACGGCATGCTACCAGGATAAGCGCTGGAAACTCGTAAGATAAATAAATTTTCATGAAATTCATTAAGGATAGTAGAGATGAGTAAAACAATATGGTTCTAGGTCCCAAACTCCGATATTGCTTAGGAATGAATGAAAGAAACGGAATTTAAGGGCTTCGTTTTTTCTTTGTTAGGCAAAACCTTAATGAAAACCAACAGACGATGAAGCTAAGGAAAGTATAGGGGATGGTATAAATGCGAATACATTAAAGTGGACGAAAAGACAACTTGCCGCCGGCAGGGACCAAACCTGCAGCCTTCGAATAACGCGTCCCATATGCTCTACCAATTGAGCTACGGTGGCGGACGTCCTCTTGTACACTTTGTCGGATATAGTTGTGCATTTAGACTTGGAAACTGTTAGTCAGTGGCGCTCGCGGCCATTACGGCGAGTGGGGAACACTAGTTTTTAGCTACTCACGTCACGTACACGTATATCCACACGTCTGTAACTGTAGGCCTGTAACTACTTGTGACATGCGCGATGAGATGTTTGTATATATGTACGTTCTGTCGTCTAATAAAAATCACTTGCGAGTGAGCGCTTGTGGTGTGCGTTTTTCTTTCTAGGTCCCAGCGTCCTTTATTTGAGCTCAAAGTTTTACTTAATCATGAGATACCAAATAGCCCACATAGCTACCCTGTTGTAGCTGGTATAGCGACGTGCAGCACGAACACCCGACTTCTCCATCGACGCTGCTTCCAATCTCGTTAAGACTCGCAAGCCAGCCTCCTCACTGTCCCATTTGCTGGAGACAGTAATCTCCTAATTAACGACGGAGTCAGGGGCCTCGAATAATACCCCTTTCTCCAGCGTGTATCTAGGTTTACTCTTGTTTTCCTTCATTTCTTTTTCCTGGTGCCTTTGCTGTTTTTCTTCAGTATCGCGCTTTTCTCAGCCGCATCGTAAGCACCGGTATGCGCACTGGTTTTGCGTTGCCACTAAACCCTTCCCTCTCCACTGCCCAAACACACACACTGAGAGCCATTCAACTGAATACTCTGATCACTCGAGCACGCCTATTTATTTTTTCACTACCGCTCCGATCCTTCGTGTTCCCAATTGCCCATGTGCGTACGCAAACGAAGTACACGTCCTCTTCTCATGCCCCGATGCCCTACAATCCCCTCACTATCCCAACCCCACCCCCTTCCCCACTGGCGGGTGTGGTTGGCGTCGGCGGCCTTCGCCGACCAGCTGACGATGGTCCTCCTGGCGGAGCAATATCTATACGTCTTAGCCTGACCTTTAATAAAGCTGTCTCTCTCTCTCTTTTAAGAACAAGTACAAAGCTATAGCCACAGATTCAATGCTTGGTGATGCTGGAGAACATCCTAGCGCTATCTTTGCGTTGCCACAGTATGCTAGCATGGTTGCATCACGAACTCTAAGGATGGGCTCCGGAAGACGATTCCAATGAATAGCAGCCTGCGGCAAAGTGGATGAATTAAATGCTGTTGTTCTACCTGAAATAAATTGGAAGCTGAGTGAGTTATTTAAATGAAGTGAGGTGCGAAAAGGTTCTACGAGAGGCAGCGTTTAGTCATTGGTATCATAGACGACCTCACGAACTCGGCAAATTAGGGTAACTAGTTTCTGTGATTGCAAGGTAGAAAGAGAGGGGTCATTTAAATTTTGTTACGCTTCCGGGGTAGTTGCGGTTTCGGGAAATGAAAAGTGAGGCACGATTCTGAATCACCTCGAGGGAAGTTAAATAAATAAGCCCCCAGAAAATGTTTCTTGTTATGGGATGATGATGATGATTTCTGCGGCCCTTCCCTTTGTAGCGGGCGATCGACGGTAATCCCGGATCTTGGCCAAAAAAATTATTAAAAAAAAAGATAAAATAAATTGAAAGACCATAAAGTTTGGTGCAGCTAAAGTACGTTGTGTGCCACGTCTCACTGCCGCTGTACCGTTGAGGCGCTCGAATAGCTTGCCAGCCACCATTTCTCCAGTCGCCTTTTCGTAGCGGCAACTGCTTCCCAGTTCGGGTGCTCGTCTGGTTTCCGGAAGCCCAGCGCTATCGCGAGCCTGCCCTCAACTGCCTCTGGGGCGTTGCCAACAGTCGCCGAGCTTTCGGAAATTTGTTTGCCGGTGTGAAGCGCGCTGGGGTGTATGTCGGGGCAATCAAGCACGACGTGACGGATGGTCTCTTCCGTGGAGTTACACAGCGGGCATTTCGTGTCCAAATTGCGCGCGTACATCGCCCGTAGGACCCGCGTACGCAGCACCCCGCAGCGCGCCTCGAACAGCGGCGCACTGCCTCGGGAGTTGTCATAGAGGGGTTCCCTGCTGATGGTCTCCTTGCTCGCACAGTAAGTTGTCAGTGCTGGCTTCGCCAGAGCCAGTGCGTGCCACCTTTTGAGCTCCGCCTTCCTTACTATTTCTCGGACCTTTTGTCTCCCGCCTCATTTTGGTGGCTCGGTCAGAGTGGCGGTTGGGGTCCCATATCGCTCGGCCAGCCGCCGGGTCCGGGTGACCGATTTTGTGTTCACACTTCGAAGGTGCAGGTATTTGTACACCTCCCGGGCCCAACGGCCGTCCGGCGAACCGCTAAGGCGGAGCTCGTACGCCAGCTTCGCTGTCGCTTCGCGAGCCTCGAATGACGACCATCCAAGGTACGGGGATTCAACTCAAGGTTGCCAGGTTTGGCTACTTTGCGCCTAGTCTGGCTATTTTTTGGGCCGGTGGCGCCAGAAAAAAACGTCTTGGCTATTTAGCTACTCTTTGGCTAGTTCCTTGTTGCTTCAGTTTGAACCAAATTAGCAATATTTTGTGTGTGCAGGGCGACGAAAAAACTTTGTCATCCTGCACGAAATTATTGCTGAAGACAACAATGTACGCTTTAGTCTCAGAGATTATGATATTGAAGAGTTTGCTGCTGTACTTGCTTGAATTTCTACCAAAAAGGATCTTGAATTTAGTCATTGAATAACAGCGTCGTAGTTGTTCTCGCACACGTATGGCTACTTTTGTGTACTTTTACTGAACTTGGCTCAAGTTTGCTACTTTCTGGCTAGTTTCTCGCATTTATTGGCTATTTTTTTGTAGTTTTGAGATGGTGACCCTGGTTCCACTCTTGCTGAAAGAGGAGAGATAACTGTGCAGGAAACGCGAAAAATTGTGAAGGGAGTAGCGGGTGAAGTAAACATGGCGACGCATTGGCACACCAGGCTTGTAGATTATTGTAAGGCCGTACAGCGCAGGGGCTGAACTACCATAGGAGCGTGAAGCAGAGCGACCCTTTTCCGTGGGATCGAACAGAAAAATGTCGCTCAAAAGCTTCTGAAGTCTCCCTTTTATACTCAGGACGAAAGACCCCGAGCAAGCCGAGCATATACATTCATTCATTCATTCATTCATTCATTCATTCATTACAAATACTTTCAGAGCCCGAAGGCATAATAGAAAGAAGTGGTTAATATACATATACAAGTGTGCAATAATACCTTTTCTAAAAATACAAGTTAACAAAATACCATGTCTTGAATGGCACTTTCGAAGTTTGTATCCGTAATTCCTGCGATGGAGGCGAGAAGGTGGTTCCATTCTCTGCCGATTTGGGGAATAAAATAGTCGTTGTATAGGTTAGTACTGCAAAGTGGGACACCAACCTTAAAGTTGTGGTCGACGTGTGATTCATGAAATGTACTAAATTTGAAGAAAAAGAGGGTTTTTTAACTCTTCATTTTGATTATAAATTTTGTGAAACAGGCAAAGACGAATACATTTACGACGTAAAGAGAGATCAGACTGTTGTAATGTGTTCTTCATTGTAGGTACGGAAGCGTAGCAGGAGTAATTGGGCAAAATAAACCGGGCTGCGCGATTATGAACAGATTCGAGCGTGTTGATTAGTACGGTTATTTATATATACGTTGCCTCGTCCTCCACGAGTGCCAGCTTCTTCCTTTATGTAGTCGCTCCTCTCCAGAGGTACGGTAGATCTACCTTTGTCAGCCGGAAACACGAGAGTCTCTTGATTCTTCTCTGTTCCTTAATAGAGAGAGGGAGAAGGGTACGTTGCGATTCCGCAGCTTGAATGAATGAATGAAAAACTTCATTCTTCCAAAGGAATTCCTCACGGCAAAGGAGTAGCCCTCAGTCCAAGGCCCCTGTGGCCTTTGCCATCTTGCGAGCTCTGTCGATCAGCTTGAGCTGTTCTTCAGGCTTCGAGCAGGACAGCGCAGCCGCCCACCGCTCCGGTCTTGAATGGTATGTTTTGTTTCTTGGCACCACCTTCGAGTGTTGGTAAGCTTGGAAAGGCTGCTCACATTCCGCGTTCGATCGTCCTCGGGCAGCGGTGCAACGACCTGGCGCCTTCTGCAGAACAGACCAGTTTCTTGGCGTTAGGCTTGCTGCCAGTATTAAAATTAAAATTCAGGCCAAGACTGCCTGTAAGATTGCTGCCTCTAGTATCGGCCTGAGTTTTAATACTGAAGTCAATGTGAAACTAAAAAAGTCACAGTTTCGCCACTAGGGCGAAGCAATGAATGCCTTGAATGAATGAATGATAGCAAGAAATTTTGTCACACGAAGAACGACAAGCAGCTCGATACTTGCAACGCGCCACCGCAGCACAAAGAAGGACGCTCGAAAAGGACGCATAGGTATACACAGGACGAGCGTGAACTGACAACTGTCGCAGTTGTTACGCGTTTGTATTTGAGCAACGCACTGCGAGTGTCCACAATGCAGAAGCCGACGCTGTTGTTGTTGTTGCCTCTGACATGGCTCATACCCACTCAGGGGTATTGGCCAAGGATTGATTATAGTATATGATTATATGACTTTTCGACGCTGTTTGATACTTCTTTTTCTTTTAAACTGTGGCACGTGCAATGACCCCTCTGCGTCTCCTGTATAATCTTGACTCTATATAGTTCACTATAGTCTCCTGCCACGCGGTGGCGTCTGACGCCAATTGTGCCTGGAGTTCTTTTTCTTCCTTCTACATCATGAGTGGTACAGAAGGGAGCCACTTTTTCGTGCGCATCTCAAGGGCAGTTTTCAATTTGAAAGAAACTGTAAAAGCGTTGCGTGATAGAAAACACGCTCAAGCTGTTCCGAGCTCTGCGTACCGCGAGCGGCAAATGGTGCACATGAATAGCTCGCCGTTATGTCGCTGGCACGAGCATGGCGTGTGGCTGTGTTGGCTAGCGCAGCAGGCTGCGGAGCGAGGGGTCGCTGGTTCGAATCCCCGATCAGGTGGTTTGGAATTTTTTTCTACTGATTTATTTTTCTCTATGCCTTTTTTATATATACACATACATATATATATATCCGGGACATGACGGCGTCGACAGACGGCGACGGCGAAAATCGGCCGAGAGTGTCCATATAATTGCTATCGCAATAAAAAAGATAACTAGGCAGCTTCGCCCTAGTGGTGCCAAGCCTGAAGGAAGTCAGGAGCTGGGCCGCCTTCTTTTTTTTTCTCTTTGTTTCCTGTTCTCTTTTCTGGTCTTTTCTGTCGTTTTTCTCTCTCCTGATTTTTGTTTATTTCTGTTTTGTCCTATTTTCCCCCTTTCTTTTTCTCTCTTTCTATTTCTCGCTTGCTTCCTCTTTCAATTTTTATACGTTGTTTGTGTTGTCGTGTTTCCCTAGCCATAGTGGTAATGTCCACACTTGATATCATCATCATCATCAAGGCGCTCGAAGAACAAGAGGAATACTTCTCTTTGGCGCAAGTGCACGTGGTACAGATGGCTATGCTATAGTATGTGCTTTTGCCTGCGCTACGCCAAGCGACGACGACAGCATCCGATCACACCGCACGACAGCACACGGCATCCCGGGCCCCTAAAGTACCACGCACTTGAAAAATGGCTCGCTGTCAGCAGAGACGCGCATAGGAAAACAGCTGCACACACGTACGGACACCCAGACATTCACACACTTATGCAAACACCACAGTACGGACATCCTCAACCCTAATTCTATTGCTCTGTGTTCACTGTCTCTGCTTCTGCCTCTCAGTTCTCTTCCTTTTTCGACGTTTTAGTGGCTTTCTTAGAGCCTAATTCCATCAGCACGTTGTAACCTACGGGTAACGGTTGTAACCGGAGAATGCTGAAAGCGACAGCCGCTGACATCGCTTTCAGCTAGATGACCCGCTTGCTTTCTTGTCTTACGAAATCGCAGGTGTCGCGTTTCAACTGAAACACCCCAGTCTTGGGAACTTAATCAGCAATCCAATCAGTGAGCTCGACACGCATTTCGTAACCGAATATGAGAAACGGGTTATGCAAGATATTCCGCCTTCTTTATGAAAAACATCGTAAATAAATCGAAATCGCTGCTAGACACCTACGGAGGGTGAGGAGTGGTGGAGTCGCCCTCTAGCGGGCGCGGTCGCACTCTTGCGTGCTTGGTAGTATAACGCAATGGGGAACTTCAACCAGGAAGCTGTCGTGTGACCAAATGGGAAGACAGCCGTCAATGGGAAACTTCAAAAAATTATTTTCTTCCTTAAAACAAAAATTGGAATTATAAAACTTGCCATGTAAAAAGAACTGTTTATTTGCTTTCGATTGAGGTATAAAGCTGATTTTTAGTTGGAGCACCACGTGGTGAAAATTGCGTCACAATGTGGACAAAAATGACGATTTTCTGAAATTCGTGATTTTTTTTCCGTAAAGTTTAGATACCTGAGGGGTCTGAAAATATTTTTTGCGCGAAATATACTTTTCGTAGTCTAAGTATTCATGACTCAGATATTCATACAAAGCGCGATTTCGCAATGAAAAAAATCCACACATAGAACATTTTGGCTAAATTCTTGGACGCGAATGTGGCAGAAATATTGCGCTGATATTATTGAGCTGCAAACACCTTGCACAAACGCCTTTGTTTAATAAGTAAACCAAATTTGGTGTAGAAACAAAAGCTAAACTCTTAGAATAAATTTTCTAACCATCAACACCCAGACGACAGTCTTGGAAATTCGAAAGGCACCCACGTGACCAAAAAATTTTTCCTCTAAGAAATATTCCAGCAATTCACTGTTTTCAATGCAACTCATCAGCACGATTTTTTTCGAATACATTTGAGATGGTTGCCAGAATGTCTGGGACGTTTGGCGTGGAATGACCAAAAATTCAATGACACCGAGATCGAGTATCTTGATGGTTTTATTTAGTTTCATCAGTGTTTCACCATGGCATATGTTCTTCATGTGGTCTCCATTTCTTCTTGCACCTGAGTGTTACTTAAAGATACAACTGTGTGCCTTGAGATAATGCCATGTGATTTGAAATCGGTCATTGGGTTCTCTTATTTTTTTTACCTTAGTCAAATGGCTCTTGAAAGAAAAGAAAAAGTCATGTTGTTTGTGTATCTTGCTTGATAAACCACATATGACCATTTCGGTTTGAATACTGATGTGCCATTTGTGAAGTTTATGCGCATACATATATATATATATATATATATATATATATATATATATATATATATATATATATATATATATATATATATATATATATATATATAGATTATGAAGAGTCTGGCTTCGGTTGCCGTAGAACAAAATAGGAAAAATATATATACGCTTCTAAAAAAACTGTTTATTGGTGACGTTTCGATCGGAGACCGATCTTCATATATATATATATATATATATATATATATATATATATATATATATATATATATATATATATATATATATATATATATATATATATATATATATATAGGAAGGTACTTGAGATACGACGTACGTTTCAGCGCAGTTTATTCCGACGTTTCGGCCGTGGGGACCGGCCTTCGTCTGGGATGATCCCAGACGAAGGCCGGTCCCACGGCCGAAACGTCGGAATAAACTGTGCTGAAACGTACGTCGTATCTCAAGTACCTTCCTAGTCTCAGGGCCTGCGTGATACTTCCTATAGTCCTTATATATATATATATATATATATATATATATATATATATATATATATATATATATATATATATATATATATATATATATATATATATATATATATATATATATTGTAGAGAGAGAAACAGACACAACACCCGTTCGCTGGGCTCGCTGTTCTATTTCTGTTCTGAGCCGGTCGTAAGCCCACAACCCACAACCCAGTTCGGCCTCTTCGACTTCGGTCATCACATTCGGCCACACTGCGTCTGTGCGCTTCCTAAAAAGCGAAAACACGAAACGCGACTTATCAGTTCTGCCGAAGCTCTCTTTTCTTCAGACGAGAAACGTGCACAGAAAAATTGTTTTTCCTGCGTTTGTCCGCACTCGTTTCACCTGCCGGATAGCCTACACGCCACGTGTTCTCACCCAACCTTGCAGTAATGACGAAAGGTCCTTCGTACTTCGGGTGAAGATTTTTGCCCGGCGATTGCGCGCATCGTTGGACCCACACCTCGTCTCCGACCTTGTATGGTGGCGCTGGTCGATGGCGGCGGTCATAGTAGCGTTTCTGGGCCTCTTGAGCGTTTGTAGCTGTCTCGTGTGCCTTAGCCCGAATGACGCGACAGGTGGTCTGTCGTGAAGCCGTGCGTCCGACTTTTAAGGGGGTGTTCAAATTCTGGACGGCAGTCAGTTTTGGAATCTGCCCGTAGACCACTTCGTAAGGTGAAGTTCCAATAGAAACCTGGAACGCCGTGTTAATCGCGTATGCGGCTGCTTGCAGGTGGTCATCCCAGTCTGCTTCATTTGGTTTGTTGTTTTTGCAGTAAGGAACGAGTCGAGCCAGTAGGGTCTGGTTGTACCTCTCCGTTAATCCATTCGCTTGGGGATGGTATGCTGAAGTGAAATGATGTTCGACCCCAGCGTTTCGGAGGTATGATCGCAGTTCACGACTGCGGTACGTAGTTGCTCTGTCTGAAATTATCTTTTTAGGTAGGCCGTGCTTCCATTCAAAGCGGTCCCGTAGAAATTTGATCACGAAGCCAGCTGCGAGAGAGGGCACCGCAGCAACTTCCACAAACTTCGACAAGTGGTCCACTGCGACTACGATGTACCGGTTCCCTGCGGCTGTAGTTGGTAATGGGCCGACGTGATCAATCCCGATGGTGTTGAAAATAGTATCAGGGAGTGGAATCGGCGTGAGTAGTCCAGGTTGGCAACCCGGGCGACGCTTATGCTTTTGGCACACCTCGCAGCTGGCGACGTACGACTGCACGCTTCTCTCCATTCTCGGCCACCAGAAACGTTCCTGGATCTTCCGAAGAGTAGCCCGCCGGCCTATGTGTCCGCCTTCGGGGACATCATGGATGGCGTGCAGGACTTCAGAACGCATGGTCGATGGAATCACTAAAAGGTGGCGTTCTTCTTGGTTACTGGTCCAATGGCGTCGATACAACGTTTTTCCGCGGAGGACAAAATTTGAATTATTCTGCGTGTCTTCGAGGGACGTGATTATTGCTGATTATTAACCACACTTCGGGCAGCAGTGGCAGCAGACGGTTCATCGGAACACCGTCTTAACTATCTTCTTGCCTATGCGCAGAAACCCCGCAAAGTGGAAGTCATCCGCGCATCCATGCCAGCCTGCATTGCCCCGTGACTGACCAACTCAAGTGCAACTGAAACCCGGGATAGTTGGCGCCATCCGCGTGTTCATCACAGCCCTGCACCGACACGTGACGGACCAGCTGGTGATACGCCCCCCGCCCTTTATATACTCGGATACATCGTGGGATTCAACCACACTTCGGGCAGCAGTGGCAGCAGACGGTTCATCGGAACACCGTCTTAACTATCTTCTTGCCTATGCGCAGAAACCCCGCAAAGTGGAAGTCATCCGCGCATCCATGCCAGCCTGCATTGCCCCGTGACTGACCAACTCAAGTGCAACTGAAACCCGGGATAGTTGGCGCCATCCGCGTGTTCATCACAGCCCTGCACCGACACGTGACGGACCAGCTGGTGATACGCCCCCCCGCCCTTTATATACTCGGATACATCGTGGGATTCAACCACACTTCGGGCAGCAGTGGCAGCAGACGGTTCATCGGAACACCGTCTTAACTATCTTCTTGCCTATGCGCAGGTTGGTTGCAGTTCTTTGTACACTATTATTGCGTTACCACTGCTGCTACTGCTGCCCTCGTGTTTTGTGTTTTGTGCCTAGAAGAGTGCTGGAATGAGTGACATATGTGAGACTTGTAAACAATACTTTTCTGAAGATGAGGATGTCCTAACATGTGCTGAATGCCGACATTGCTATCACGTCGGAGAATGTATTGGTATAAGTGAGCGTACCTACAAAAAGAAAAGCAAAGAGGCAAAGAAAGCCTTAAAATGTCAGACCTGTCGTGTGCCTTCATCTCGAAACAGTCAGATGAATAATAACGCTGGTCAATCAACTGTAATGGAAACCCTAAACCAGCAACTTGCGCAAATTAACAAACGCTTGGCACACCTGACAACGAAGGTGGATGACCTTACAGAATTAAAGCAAACAGTGACTAGCATTGAACAATCCATTCAGCACATGTCAAATACGCATGACAAGCTTCTTGAAATCAGCGCAAAGCATGATAAAGAGATAGAAAGCCTCCGCAACAGAGTAGGAGCTGTTGAACAAAACTTCGACAAAAAAGAAATTGTCAAGCTAAACACTGAGCTAAATGATCTACAGCAATACAGCCGCCGCCACAATCTGGAAATTCATGGCATGCCGTTTATTGAAAAAGAGGATACCCTGTCACAAGTTAACGACCTTGCGAAGAAGCTTGACCTGCAGACACTATCTGACTGTGACGTTGAAAGCACGCATCGTTTGCCACCACGTAAAGGGAAACCCCCAGTTATACTGATAAGATTTTCTCGACTGAGCTTGAAGGCAGCATGGCTTGCAAAACGTGCCGAACTAAGAGAAAAAAGCAGTAATATCCAGCTGTTTGATAACTTAACTCCTGTAAGCAAGAGGCTTCTTTGGATGGCAAAGACTAAAGCCACCGAGATGAGCTATCGATTCACTTGGTCTTCTCAGGGAAAGATCTTTGTCAGAAAGAATTCAGAAGCGCGTGCAATCCGAATCTCATCTGAAGATGATCTAGACAAGATTGTCTAAACTGTTACTATAGCTATTGCCTTTTTTGCTTTTTCCTATTTCCATGAACGACTCCATACATCACAATGCTCTCTCTTTCAAGAATTTGATTAAAGACTCAAACTTTCTTTCTGAACGCGGTCTTTCCCTTTATCATATTAATGCACAGAGCATGAGAAATAAGGGCGAAGAAATTGAAAGTGAATTAGCACACCTCAACTATGACTTTGATATCATGGGTTTCTCGGAGACTTGGTTTTCTTCACAGTCAGACGTGGTCAATTTGGTAAATTACAATACGGAATCAGTATTTAGAATTGGTAAACGTGGTGGCGGTGTATCTTTATATATTAAACAAAATTTGTCTTATGAGGCATGGCCCGACTATTGTATTGTCTGTAAAGATTTTGAAGCAGTTACTGTGATACACAACAAGGTTGTAATAGTACTGATCTACCGCCCCCCCCAGATGGTAGCACTGATGCTCTTCTTGAGTTCTTAGAGAAGCTCCTTCATCATGCCAATTCTAATCGGTGGTTCGTGGTATCATTTGGTGACTTTAATATTGATTTCACAAAAGATAGTCCTTCCAAACTAAAACTAATGGAATTAATGTTGTCCTATGGTTGCGAAAACATCATTAACACTCCTACCAGAATAACTAGCAACTCAGAAACGATCATTGATCTCTTTTTCACTAATTTACCTCCCGAAAATGCATTAGCCGGAGTATTCAGCTCAGGTATCAGTGACCACTTGCCTTTTTTTTGCGCTATTAACAATGCCTGAAATGCAGAATTCTGCAAAATATATGCGTAGAGATATAAACGATGCAAATATCCTCCGATTTCGTTCTCTAATGCTTGACTGTAATTGGGAGGACCTGTACCGAGAACCTGATCCGTCTAAGGCATACAACCTGTTTATGGCGACAATTCTTGGTCATTACAATAGTGCTTTCCCGTACGTTGTTGTAAGGAAACACAAGAGAGCAAAAAAAGAGTGGATTACGCCGGCACTTCTTAAACGGATAAATGAAAAAAACAAACTTTTCCATCATTTCTTGAAAACAAAAGAACAAAGTGACCTGTTTGAGTTCAAAAAGTTCAGAAACAAACTAAACGGGGACCTAAGGAAGGCCAAAATAGATTTCTACGCCTACAAGTTTTCTGCAATGATTGATAACTCCAAAATGATTTGGAATTCGGTTAATAAAATGATAGGAAGAAAACAGGCCACCGTCCCTTGCGATATACAGATAAACGACATTCACTATAGTGGCAAGGCACTGGCAGATAAATTTAACCTTTACTTCCTGGATGCAGGATCGTCAAGTAATGTGGCGCAAGAGTCTGACCTTAAACCGGCCGAATGCTATATTCAGAGCTCACTCACTAATTCTTTGTTTTTATCACCCGTTACCGAGCAAGACGTAGCCACTGCCATATGCTCACTAAAGAATAGCTCACCAGGCGAAGATGGCATTGCTACAGCACCTATCAAGGCAATTATTGATTCCATTGTCACTCCATTTACTTACATATGCAACAGACTCTTTTTGACGGGAATTTTTCCAAGTGCCATGAAAATAGCTCGCGTAACAATCATTTTTAAAGGAGGTAACAAAAATGAACTTCATAATTATCGCCCAATATCCATATTGCCGCTTTTCTCTAAGGTCGCGGAACGCCTGATATATAAGAGGGTATATTCTTTTATAGCAAACAGAAATGTTATTTGTGAAGAACAGTGTGGATTTCAACCAGGTAGATCAACTCAGACGGCTCTACTCCGAATTAAGGATAGCCTACTTCATAACTTTGAGAAAAAGCTTTACACTCTAGGAATATTTCTGGATTTCCGTAAGGCTTTTGATTCCATAAAACATGACATATTAATTAGGAAACTACAAATGTATGGAATACGCGGGATTGCGCTTGATCTAATGAAAAGCTATCTCTGGGCCAGAAAACAATATGTGCAGCTTCATAATTTTAGGTCTGACCTGGGTGTAATCAAGTATGGGGTTCCCCAGGGATCCATACTTGGTCCTTTACTTTTTATACTTTATATCAACGACATAGTAAACATTCCTTTCACACCAAACATAGTCATGTACGCCGACGATACAAATGCATTCTTTTCTGGTTTAGATCTCCGTGATATTGAGATAACCGCAAATCTCTGGATGAATGAACTGAAATCATGGCTTACAGTCAATCAGCTAGAATTAAACATAAAAAAAACGAAATTTATGCTCTTTAAGCAAAAAAATAGGCCTGTCGATCATGCTATCTCTTTGATTTTCAACGGAGAAATTATAATGCAGGTAAATAAAATTCAGTTCCTTGGCGTATGCTTTCAAAGCGACCTTAGTTGGTCTGACCATGTGGACAACCTCCGAATAAAAATATCACGGTCGATCGGCCTAATTCGACGTCTGCAGCATCTCCTTCCAGGGAGAATTAAACGGCAGCTTTATTTTTCTTTCATCCACTCGCAAATCATGTATTGCATTCTAGTCTGGGGTACGTGTAACAAAACAAACAGTGAAAGGATTATTCTTCTCCAAAAACGCGCACTAAGTTTAATAACTACATCGGTCCCCACAAACATATCTCTTTTTCGTGTGTATAATGTACTGCCATTCCCTGAGTGCTATAGGATGCAACTAGCTATGTTAATCTTTAAAAAAATTAAAGATAACTTTCAATTTTTTTCTGATACATATTTAAGCAGAGATCTTACATATAATCTGCGCACTGTTGCATTCGTCGGGCCCATGTGCCGGACCAACTATGGTGTACAGTCAGTTGATAACCAAATTGTTCGCTTGTGCAACAACATTCCTAAAATAATTGAATATGCTAGGGAGGCTAAAAACGTTACGAAATTTAGGAAACAAATTATGAGTGTAATAAATTGAATGTGCTGAAAGTATTCAAGGTATGTAATATATTTAATGTACTGATTGTTTTTTATAAAACATTGCAATTTGTATGTATTTGAATATGTGTTAAATGCTGGTCATGATAGTGCATTTGTATTTCTTGCTGAGGGACAGCTTTACTCTCATCTTTTATTGTCTCCTGTTAACTGTTGTAGTATTCCTCGTTTATTTATTGTTTGTATATATATTTTGTATATCTATATGTGTTGTCGTGCTGTACCTGCCCGAGGTGCCTCACGAAGAGTGGGCCAAGTCAGGAGACACACTCTCCTTTTGCCCCCCTTCGTGGGCATTTTTGTGAAAATGCCAAATAAATAAATAAAAAAAAAATCTGAATCAAACCGCTGAGAGTTCGAAACATCCTGCTGCGAGAACCAGATCCAGCCCTCTTTGGCTTGTGGGGAGCTTTCCTCGCACGGGTTCCGTGACAGTGCATCGGCAACCTGGTTAAGTGCCCCTGCTCGATGCTTCACGTCGTAGGTGTAGTCTTGCAGTCGGATGATCCAGCGGGCGAACTTGTGCTTCAGATGTTGCTTGGCAAACATCCACGCAATCGCGGTGTTGTCCGTCACCACCGTGAACTTGCGGCCGAACAAGTAGTGACGGAACTTCTCGTCCACACTCCAGACAACAGCCAGGCACTCCAACTCGTTTGAGTGGTAATGGCGTTCCGTGTCGGATAGCTTGCGGCTGGCGTAAGCTACGACATGCTCAACTCCGTCTGGGTCGCGCTGAACGAGGACCGCTCCTAGACCAACCTGACTTGCGTCAGTGTGAACCTCAGTGTCCCACGTATCCTGGAAATGACTCAGAACGGGGCACTGTGTCAGACGGTGCTTTAGGGTTTGAAAGGCGGAATCTTGGGAAGGGCCCCACGCAAACGTCGACGCTTTCTTGAGCATATTCGTGAGTGGAGCTGCTGTCGCTGCGAAGTTGGGAACAAACTTGCGCAGGTACGACGCGAGACCTAAAAATGCCTGCAGCTGTTTCAAACACGTTGGCGTAGGGAAGTTTGCTACTGCTGCTACTCTTTCAGGCAAAGGTTGAACACCGTCTGCCGAAATGGCGTGTCCCAGGTAAGAAATCGTGTCCGAGAGAAATTGGCATTTCTCTCGGTTCAATCGAAATCCGGCATTGAATAGCGTTCGGAGGACTTCATCCAAGTTCCGAAGATGTTCTTGCTCTGTTGTGCCCACGACCAATATGTCGTCCAGATAAACGACACAAGTGTGATCTTTCAATGGGCCGAGGGCAATATTCATGGCGCGCTGAAATGTACTTGGCGCTGTCCGCAGCCCAAAAGGCATGCGGTTAAATTCGTAGAGGCCTGAAGGTGTCCGGAACGCTGTTTTGCACTTGTCTTCTTCGGCAACGTTAATTTGCCAATACCCCGCACGAAGATCAAGTGATGAGAAGAATCTAGCATGCCGCACAGTGTCAATGGCGTCGTCGATGCGGGGGAGTGGGTATGAATCGGGGATGGTGTGCTTGTTCAACTCCCGATAGTCGACACAAAACCTGAGGCTACCATTCTTCTTCCGGACTAGGACGACAGGTGCGGCCCAGGGACTCGAAGAGGGTCTAATTACGCCAGCAGCCAGCATTTCCTGCACTTGCTCGGCAATGACGACTCGTTCACGTTCGGCGTAACGTCGTAGGGGTATAGAAATGGGTGCATGACCATCTGTGGGTATGCGATGTTCAAGTAGGCCAGTACCTGGTAGCTGCGATGTACTTTCCGCAAATATTGGTTTGTGTCGCTCGAGCACTGAGGAAAGAGTCGTAAGTCCATCAGGCTCACCTGTAGTTACTGCTGTAGCTGTTGAAGCCGAGACCGATGGACGCAGAAAAACTCCACCACCCTCGATCACAAGCTGTACGTCACCCGATAGGAGGTAATCCACTCCCAAGACCACATCGGTGGGCAAGTGCTCGAATACGGGAACAGCAGCAAGGAATTTGCTCCCGGCTTCAGTTTGGAGCTGAATGTCCAGTGCACCAACCGGCAATACGCTGCCGCCGAGGCCGCAAAGGGGTGGCTCGGTCCAAGGCTGGAGGGTGACGGGGGCATGGCGTCGAAGCAGCGCCGTGCGTTGCGCTCCAGTATCCACCAGAGCCGTCAGCTCCCCGATGCCGACAATGCGGACGCGAACTGTTGGCAGCGTCCGCGTTTGGTACTGGATTTCTTGATGCGGAGTTTGTGTGTAACTCTCGTATCCTTGTCCGCAGGGACTGCAAGGATGGCAATCACGTGACATTGTAGCCGCTGCTTGCGTGGAGACAGCAGGGGCACGCCGTTTAGCAGTATCCTGCAATTCTGCCGCCCTTCGGATGAAAGTCTCGAGGCCATCTTGTGCTGTATGTACAGACAGTATGGCCGCGTGCGTCGAGTCATAGATGCCATCGACGACGTACTGTCTGGCTGCCGGAGAAGGCCAGGCTATGTCACACGCTTTTAGGAGGTGTAACTTGTCGTAGAGGTAGGTGGCAATGTCTTCTCTTGGGTCTTGCCGGCGCGACCGCATCTCCATGAAACGAGTGTCATAAGCGCCCGGCAGCGGTGCAAACGTAGACGTCAGGGCAGCGCTCCAACTAGACCAAGAGGCATACGTGCTTCCCTGAAAGCGATGCCAGGCTTGGGCAGCTCCTCGGAGACGCCCTTCCGCGACTGATTTCTTGGTGGACTCCGGCCAAGAATGTTTGAGCGCAACAGAGTCGACGGTGCCAATCCAGGTGGTAGGATCGTTCTCGTAACCATGGAACTCCGGAATTGCGGTCTCGGAGAGCAGGTTAAGAGCAACACACCGAATGCCGGAGGTAGCGCAGCTTGCCATATCGTTGAGCCGCTGCGGCAGCATGCACGAGGACTGGGCAATGTCGGCGTCACAGTGATGCCATGGAGCCGCGGTGGAGGCTTCGACGCCATCCTCAGTCTCCGGGAGTACTCGTCGGCTTCGAAGGGGCATGGACGTAGGTACATTGACGTAATCTGATGACTCTGCGTTTCGCGACTGCGCCATTGTAGAGAGAGAAACAGACACAACACCCGTTCGCTGGGCTCGCTGTTCTATTTCTGTTCTGAGCCGGTCGTAAGCCCACAACCCACAACC
This sequence comes from Rhipicephalus appendiculatus, assembly GCA_030522465.1. Classification (NCBI taxonomy): domain Eukaryota; kingdom Metazoa; phylum Arthropoda; class Arachnida; order Ixodida; family Ixodidae; genus Rhipicephalus; species Rhipicephalus appendiculatus. The sequence goes on from JALIZH010027883.1 coordinate 18,888, forward strand.
CAGTTCGGCCTCTTCGACTTCGGTCATCACATTATATATATATATATATATATATATATATATATATATATATATATATATATATATATATATATATATGTGTGTGTGTGTGTGTGTGTGTGTGTGTGTGTGTGTGTGTGCGCGTGCGTGCGTGCGTGTGCGCGTGTGTGTGTGTGTGTTTGTTTGTTTGTGGAAGGCTATCTTGGTGCAAAATAAATCAAGTTGTATGTCAGCGCTCGAATGTGTTGCGCGTTCTTCGTCCATTGTCTCAGTCACGCTGTGCCTTCCTATTGCTATGAACCAACACACCCAGATCAAAGTCTTACTACTATTCCCAGAATATGCGAAAGGCGAATGATGGCGGATAGGTCACAAGCGTTGGAGTCACTGCGAACATTTCCGCTAAGTTCAAGGTGATGCCAGTAGGAGAAGGTCTGTTCTGAGGGGGCCAGCCTTTAGCGGCGGCGTAGTTGCTGACGCGGTACACAATCTAATATCACTCCTCCCTGCGAAAGAAGAAGAAACAAAGATGGAGACGTCTCCAATGCCGTCTGCGACAGCTGGCGCCGGCTGCTCCTGGGAGACGAAATCAACCGAGTGCCTTCGCCGTCCACTCCATCGCCACTCCTCCCCCCCCCCCCCCCTGCCCCCTGGCTTCAGTTGTCTACCTTTGGGATAGTAAATAAATTATTTGCGCTTTTGGTAGTGTCTACAAATGGACGTACAAGTTTGCCAGCTAGTCGGATATCAATACACCAGAAGGTGTACGTAAAAGACTTGAAGGACAATAGACGGACCGGCTAACATTTAGTAACATACAAAATATCCGAGAAGGTATGATGTCTAATAGAATAAGAGCTACACTTTGATAAACATAGGGAGCTAGCGCCAGGAAAAGGTCGTGTACGATTACCAAAGTAAATCGGTGGCACAAGCTCAATCGAGTAAAAAATCTGCTCGATACGACAATTACCATTAAATTGTTTTCATACAATACAATAAGCCATTCCACTCAGTAGCGACACCAGCCGTTTCAGTGGCATTGCTTTGTCAAGGAATATGTCGACTGTTACATCTAGATGACAATTCACCTACATCATGTATGTGCCATCAACTCCCTAGTTATCGTCTAAAAGGTGACAATGTCGTTTATATTTTTTAGACTTCTTCACTGCAGTGTCACGGTGCGATTTATATTGTATATTTAGGGGTGTGAGAATGGTGAAACATAGAAATGAATCGTACACGACCAGAATGGGTGTTGACACCGAATCCAACGCTGTTCGAATGGCTTTCGAATAGAAAGGCAGCTCATTTCAATGCAACCCTAGAATCGCACATCTTAATGCGATAGCGTTGAAGAGCTCGTTTCGTAAAAATTCCGGTGTCGGGGTCGGTGTCGGCGTCGTTGGTTGTGAGCGAAAAATCAGCGTTGGCCGTGGCAGAAAAAAATTGAGAAAGATGAAATGAAAATAAATAATATAAAATTCAGCAGATCCCACGCCTTTTGGGAATCGGTTTCATTCGAAGCATTCGGTTCGGGGAGTAGTTGTCCTCGCTGCATTTTTTGGCTATGAGCCAATTGTTACGAGGTGGATCGACCTCGTAACATTTGTAGTGTAGAAGTGTAGAAGTTTAGAAACTTCTACACTTCGAAGTGTAGAAATTGTGTGCACGTCTCGGGCGTACCCCGAACGTCGAATACGCTGGCGTTTAAAGGGCTACTCGTGGTCTGACGTAACGTCAGCAGTCACGTTAGAGCACAGACGTCATAATTACGTCAGAGCACAGACGTCAGAAGTGCACATTACGGTGTGATGATGTGAATATCGTACGTAACGCTCATGTGCGTCTTCCTTCTTGGTCGAGCAACGCTTGAATTTAGCTTGCTGAATTACAGGAATACACATGTCATGCTTATTATAGACTCCTATAATGGAGGAGCCAATACTGGAAGTACAATTGACGTTGACTCGACATCACACCTGTATGACTGGAGCACATATGTAATGTTTATTGCTATGTTATAAAATAAGATAGCCACCATTGCAACCACAATTGACGTTTCCCCTATATTACGCCTGCGAAGAGTCTTTTTCGAATGCAGTTTCTGGACCTGGCACGGCTCTATGGTAGAATACCCGACTGCTACGCAGAATGCTTGGGTTTGATTCCTGCTGGCATCCGGATTTTAATTCTTTCAATGAGTCAACGCTGCCGATGTCGGTTTGTGGTGGTGGAGATTTGAGTGGTGGAGATTTGACCTGTCCTTTACCACTATGAGGCCATTCCGATGGGTTTCTTAGATGTAATTGCTGTTTGCACTAACTTTTACTAATTACATGACTACTTTTAGTTTATGACGTACAATAATGCCCCCTCTTTACCTTAACGATTCCACCCCTTTTATACGTAGATTCTTTACTTTGTCAGGGTTTTTGGACAGGCTCTCAAAGGCGTTTGACAGGGTGGCAGAATGACAGAAGGGCAAAGTCACCCGATCGAAAGTGATGACGCTGGTGGTGCTTTTCTGATTCCACTTCCCGCCAGCATGATGATCGATCTCGAGAGGAACGAACTGCGAAGAAACTCGGAAGTAAACCAAGCCTCCTTCCACTGGAGCCGTTGTTTGGAAACACAGCGAAGAATAGTAGCGCGCGCGCGCGCACGCACGCACGCACGCACGCACGCACGCACGCACGCACGCACGCACGCACACGCACACGCACACGCACACGCACGCACGCACGCACGCACACACACACACACACACACACACACACACACACACACACACACACACACACACACACACACACACACACACACACACACACACACACAAACTGGAGCACAAATGAGGACTTAAGGTGGCTATTGGGACCTGTTGGTGTGCCAGTGACACAACAAAATGTAGTCCGCAGCATCGTGTCATGTATTACATGCTGAAGTTACAACGTCGATCATACAATAACAAAACAGAAAGAAGTGTGTGGATGCAGAGAGAGGGGGAAGCTTGGAAATGAAGCTTTATTATTTGGCCACCCACACTTGGCAGCTTTCTTCGTTATCTCATTTCAGATCGAACATAATGGAAAGAGAGCTTTCCCCATCGCCTCTCTTGTCTTCACAACTAAAGATAAAGGACAAAAGAAAATGGTTGTGCGACACAGCACACGGGAAGAACATAGGGTAAAAAGCGAGAGAGGTAGCGGTAATGTCCCGAGAAAACATCGTACGCGACCGAAGCCAAGCCCGTTTCCGGCTTCTTTGATCCGGCCATCCTTCCCACTGTCCGAGGTGGGCGTGCAAGTCGCTTGTATCATTCGCCCCAATGGCATCTAGACAAGGCAGCGGTGTCAGCTCGAGGCAAAGACAAAATTTATTTCTAGGCTACTGCGGGGAAAAAAGGGGAAATAATCGCCGAGGCGGTTCTTCCTTGTCAAGGGCACGCAGTTGGCTGCAACATCTTTTACGTGTTGGCTAAGCGCACACAAGTGTCTGACAAGTATTTTGGAACATTCAAGCTCTAATAAATACCTAAAATGGTAACCTGCGGATCCTGGAAACTTTTGCTTGTAATAACAGCTACGTTACATTGTTGGATGTGAATAAGCAAGAAAAAATATATATAAAAAAGAAAAGAAAACTGGTTCGATCAGCCTTCTTTTAAGTGCGGAGCACTGTAGGGAGCAGCAGGGCTGTCGTATCTTGTCGCATGCTGTCGTGTGCTGTGATCGTTTGCTGTCGTCCTCGCTGGGTGTAACGCGGGCAAAACCACATAATAGCATAGCCAACTGTAGCATATTGAGCGCGCGCTCACGCCAAGCAGAAGTCTTTTTCCTCTCGTTCTTCGAGTACCTTGATGATGATAATAACGCAGGCAAAACCGCGTATAGCATAGATAACTGCAGCATATTGAGCGCGCGCTCGCGCCAGAAAGAATTCTTACTTTTGATCTTCGAGCGTCTCGATGATGATATTAAGTGCGGACATTATTACTCTGGCTAGAGATTAGAAAATCCGCAAACAGGGGTTGTGTGTTCGAGAACACAACCCCTGTTTACGGATTTTTTCATCGCAAGCTTCCATCTTCCCCTTCCTGCCGTGCTATGGTTAAGAAAATACGACAACACAAACGACGTATAAAAATTGAAACGGGAAGCAAGCGAGAAATAGAAAGAGAGAAAGAAAGGGGAAAAATAGGAAGAAAAACAGAAATAAATAGAAATAAAGAGAAAGAAAGAAAGAAAAGTCTGGAAAAGAGAACAACAAAGAAAGAGAGGAGGAAAGAAAGAGAACACCGAAGAGAAACAAGGAAGGCTGCCCATCTCCGCACTTCCTTCAGGCTGGGGACCACTAGTGCGAAACTGCCTTAATTCTTTTTTCTTTCTTTCTTTCTTTCTTTCTTTCTTTCTTTCTTTCTTTCTTTCGACAGGCACGTACGCACACGCTTTGCAATATCGGGCTTGCCATAGCACGTGGGCCAACTGTCCACTTTTAAGCATGGTGTCACCTGCGTGACACTATGCATGTATAGTGGAAAGAAGTGTAAATTTAAGGGCTCGTTTTTTTTGTTAGACACAATATTAATGACAACTAACAGACAATGATGCCAAGGAAACTATAGGGGGGTGTTATTAGAGGTAATTGTAATGTAAATGTGAAGAAAGGAAAGTGGACGAAAAGATAACTTGCCGCCGGCAGGGACCGAACCTGCGACCTTCCGAATAACGCGTCCGATGCTCTACCACTGAGCTACGGTGGCGGTCATCCCTCCGTCCACTTTATAGGGTATATATGTGCATTTAAACGTGGTAGTGTCAGTCAGCGCCGCCTGTTGCCATTGCGGCGAGTGTGGAACACTCTTTTTTCGTCAGCAAAGTGAGGTATTGGGCTAGTTGGTTTTGCAGGATTAAAATACTGCGCTACAGTGACTGGGACATAAGAAGTTAGAAAGCACACCTGTTAGCGTAACATAACGCGTGATCTTATTACGAGCTGGTCAGCTAACAGCTCGTAAAAAGCGACAAAGCCTTTGTCGCTGCACATTTTGCTGGGACTAAAAAGGTCTCCATTATCATGTAAATAAGAAGATATCAATAACATTATAGTGAAAGTACACTCTTAATCTGGTTCACTGCTGCCTATATCCAGGAAACCACAAGAAGAATGCCCGGTTTTCAGGCTGTATCTAGCACTTTAAGCGGGACCTGATTAAGAGTGTATGGTAAAAACTGCGACAAGAGCATATTGACATAGTGATTTGTTGGTTCTCTAAAGGCCATCTCAATACACTTCTGCGCTTCACTGTTACACTATACGGTTGTTAAAGGGCCAGCTGTGCAAACATTATCTTTATTCCTTTATCTAGCTCGCGGGGCTCTGGGAGATATCTGCGGTTCTGCAATTGTTTTTTTTCTTTCTCAGCAGATCACCCCCAGAGAAGAAAGAAAGACGTAATGGATCGATGGAGGAAGAGTGGCGCACGCAAGCTGCTCACGATCTGCTGACAATCGCGATTTTCGATGTGAACGCCAGGAAGGGCTAGCGACGCTGTCGTGCCCGCGGCTGAAGTTTTTGAAAC
>JALIZH010027886.1:0-25312 GCA_030522465.1 Rhipicephalus appendiculatus
AGAGAAAGCGTCCTGTTGTCATCCCGTATGTACACAGAGTGGCTCATTCGCTAAAGAACGTGGCCTCTCGCTTTGAGGTCCCGGTCGTGTTTTCGGCACCTCGGAGGCTTTCACGCATTTGTGCTCGTTCGAGTGGCGCACCAAGTGCTGACTGTGTCAAGAAGCACACAAAAAATGTTTTTGAAATGTTCAGTAGGCGTTGTTTATAAGGTTTCGCTCAGTTGTGGCAAGGTGTACATCGGCCAGTCGGGCCGTTGTGTAAATGATCGCCTAAGAGAGCATGCGCTGTCACTGAGGAATAGCACAGGCTCGCATTTGCCGCACCATTGCAAGGAGTGCTCGTGTGAACCTTTGCTGAACAGCACGAGTATCTTACGAAGAAGCAGGGACAAGGTGGCACGTGAACTAGCGGAGGCGATGTACATCAAGAAATTTGGAGACCAGTGCATCAGCGTCCCGTCCTTGTCGCTTTTTGAAAATGAGTTTGCCTTCTTATCTGATAGGTTGTGATGATAGGTTCTGTGTGTGAATGCACGCATGCGTGAGGGTTTCACAAGATGAGCATCGGTTTATTAAAGTCAGTTGCGCGGTGCGCTTGTCCGTGTTACACTCTAAGCCCGGTAACTCATACTCAGTGTTGTACGGAACGGCGTTCCAAGGAACGACGTTCCAGGAACTAGTTCCTTTTGGCAGGAACGGAGGAACGCCACCGTTCCATTCAGGATCGGTGGAACTGTAACGGTAACTCGTTACATTTAAGCAGGAACGGCAGAGGGAACGGCGTTCCTTCTGTGAACGTTCCACGGCATTCAACAGGCGCCAGCACGCAGAACATCATGGAGAACAGAGCTGATGGGCGACCGTGTGAGGCGCGAAAATGCAGCGCTCGCCCATTATGTGACTACGATGCATCCTGGTTTTTACTTCAAGGCACCCGCTGGGAGCGCAGTAGAGCGAAAGACGCCGGCATTGACCACGTGCGGGAGGAACAGTTGATTTTTTACAGAAGAGATGTTATGCTCAAGGTTCCAATGTGTGGTAGAAAGAAAATTATCATCATCATGGACCGGCACGCACTCTCTTCGTCATCGCCATCCTCTTCTGCTTCTCTCCCAGAACACGGGCGCTGATTTGTCCGGCGTGGGATCCAATAACTCTGATGGAGCGAGAGAACGAGTACAGAGAGAACGAAAGGAAGGGATATATAGATAGAGATAAATTCTTGGCAACAAAATGTTTTCGGCTAGGTGAGATTCGACACCGCCTATCCACGATCTGAAGGCAAGCGTCGTAACCACTCGGCTATCTAGTTTTTTTTTTTTTTTCATTCATGTTATTTAATCAACATAGGCATGGTACTTCGAAGCAATTAAACACAGCCAGAGAACTAATATGTTCATTTTCTCGTATCGCGACCCAACGACGAACACACAGTACTGAAGAATTCGCATTCATTTCTAGAGCGAATACATCAAAGAACTGCCATTTCCCATTATACACTAGAACGGTGGTGAGGACAAACACCTCACCAATGCAATATACCATTCTGGCTGACCTTCCATTTGCTCGTATGCATCTCTTAGCTGAGTGACCATATACAAATGAGGTAGGATGTTGAAGAAATTGTTGGCTATGCGTTTTTCTGGAACATGCGCGCACGCTAGAAGTGTATAGCATATCCTTGTATAGTACAGTATACCAAGGGGGGTGGGAAGGAGAAGTGATGGTGAGGAGGAGGGAAAGAAAGAGAGGAAAACGAGTATAGAGAAACAGGGGAAAAGAAAAAGAAAAAAAAAAGATAGAAGGCGAGCGAACGTACACAGAGATCCAGAGAGAGATAGAGATAGCGAAAAAAAAATATAAAGAAAGAGAAAAATATAGAGAAGGAAAGGCAAGAAATGGAGCAAAAGATAGAAAGACAGAGGACGAAATATACAGATATGTTCGCTGACTGTGAACGGGGGGCTTTACTAAGGCGCAAATGTGTATCCTGAACAATATTTGCTGCTCACATTGAAATATTGAATCAGCACTCATTAAACGCCTAAGAATGGTCCCTTTCGATGCGACTTCCTGTGCAAGTAATTCAATTATATTGACGAATTTGTGGATATTTCCATTTGAATATGTGAAGTGCAGTATCCTGAGTGCGCCTTTGAAGACCGACGTTAAAAAGTGCCACATGTGTTGGACTTGAAATAGACGAGCACGACAGTTGCAGTTACATACATGTAGTAAGGCCGGTGGTCTCAAAAAATTTGTCTAGGAGCGTTTATTTAGGTTTCTTTACCTATGTATAACCTACTGTCGGCAATGTTAAATTCGTTTGACATATGTAGCGCAATGGGAGCTTTAAATTGATCACTTCATTTCGCCTCAGGATTATCCGACACTATGTATTTATTAAAAACTCCAATGTAACGCTAATGTAACGACACGTTCCAATATTGGAAATGTAACTGTAACGAGTTCCTTTTGCATTTGAGGAACTTGTAACGGGAACTCGTTCCGAAATTTGCAAGGAACGAGGAACGAGCTTTCGTTCCTGTTTTAGAGGAACGTGTACAACACTGCTCATACTGCAACCCATACGCAGTTTTAACCCATAAAATAAGGGTTACAACGAGAGTTGTTTTGACTTTTTAATGTTTTTCGCGATGTTTAAGGGTTACGGGGTCCATCTTCTCAGAAAATATAGGTTTCGGGGCGCTTTTATAGGTTACATTCCCAAAAACTAGAGTGTAACCTTTACGCAGTAACCTATACACGGCGGCGCAAGGTTTCCACGCAATAAAAGCGCTAGAGAGAAGCTCGCTTGTTCCCTCTCGAAGGTTCAACAGGAGACGCCATTTTGTGAGTGTCATCTCTCCTGGATGCTTTGTCTTCCTGCTTAATGGGAAGTGTGCTAATATGGCGGCGTGGCGGTTGTACGTTTTGCGCCTCGTGGATTATAGTTCTCGGCGGTTTGGATACGTCCCTCCGCATCCATGACCTTCACGAACAAGGACCTGTTCGACGTTTTACGTGGCCGATGTAACGAACAGGTGTGGGACTGCCAGCAGTATACAGTGACTGGCCCGTCGAAGATAAAATGCGAGTATTGCGACCATTGCCCGGGAGTCCACGGGAAAATACTCGAGCTTGGTAAGTGCCTTTTGTTCAAACTGCATGTGCTTGCGCGAAGCATTTCGAATGTTTGTAGCACTTGCAAGCTCCGCTGTGTGTGGGCTGCGTCCGTATTTATTACGCGAATAGTTTATCTAGTAGCACTGTGCGACATTGGTAGATAGAGTGTGTTGATTACGTGTTGCGTGTCCGCTTACATATAAGGTTATGCCCGCTCGCCTTGCGGCTCCTGTTGCTTTTCGAAACGGAGCCGCCGTTTGCGCCTGCGGTTTTTGGGCGGGTCATGCGCCGTTAGTCCGGACGGGTCATTTTTGCTAGCGTGAACAAGGCGTCAGTGTTTGTGCTGTGTAATTTGGTTTGAGCTGTTTCTTGTAGTCGCGCAGTCGTTCGGTGCACAACGTAGTGACATAGCAATGGGGAGGCACAGTGCGACTGAGACGTAGGACAGAGAACACGCAACACGCACGAGCGCTGTCATGTAGTGACATACGCGTGCGCCCGATAATCACGTCTCGTCTACGCTCCGTTTCGCGCTGTCGGCTTTTGTCACGATTTTGCACTAACTGCGCCGCGACCACGTTATCGAGTGCGGAACGCGTACTTGGCCGCTCGGCGCAGTGAGTGAGAACGACGGAGCAGCCAAAGAATAAAGAAGCGCTTACATTATAGTGGCCCGCGTTGGAGAGCAATAAGGCGGACATCCATTGCGCACAATTGCAGCGAGTTCGCGAAGTACAGCTTCCTGTGGCACGTTGTCATGGTAAATTATTACACTTTAATTTACAGTTAATTTATTAATATTAAAATAATTTGCTACCTATATTAATCATAGAATAGTAAAGGCGCGACCTGTATAAATTTTTAGGGCTTGATTGAATTATCATGTGCATAGAGAAAGTATGTGACAATTCGTGTTCTCAGCGGTTTGCTCACCCTTTGGTTTGCTTGTACTTAGGCGATATTGCTTTTTCAGGTATATCCACAGATCAAGTGAGAGAGCTAGTAGTTTACCATTGTCCGGCTTGCACGGCGCCAACTTTTGCCGGCGAAGCTATCGTGCTAACTGGTGCGTATTCATGAATACCAGGCATTAGATTCATCTAGCTTGTCTGGTGTGGTATACGATATGGCAAGGATGAGGCGCTTTCTTGAAATAACGCTTCCTGAACGTTGTAAGGCACATGCGGATCCTTTACCTCGATACTTCTTGGTGGCAGGAATCGTAAGTACAGTGTTGGTGTTCCTCGAGTGTTGAAAAATACATATATTTGCATATGTCAGGCTTTTCATTCCTGTTTCTAGCGATTCAGAATAACACTTACTCACAGGATTGATGAAACAACCAGCTAAGGAACGAGATGCTTCTTGTAGAATTTGAAGTTTGCTCAGCTCTGCTCTATTTTATTGTTTTTGCAATTCACAAGACAACATGTAAATAGCTAAAAGGGTGCACATTTATTCATAAGAAATGAGCCACTGTAGCAAATACTGAAAAGTATACTCTGCAAAATATTTACGAAAATGTACCCAAGTTTAGCCCATCAACTACATTTCATTACACAGCATCACCTTTACCACTTTTACCTGGTGCTACGTTATCGACAATGAGCAAATAAGCTACGAAAAATTCGCAGAGATCCACTGCCTGTTTGAAATTGTGATAAACCTCAACATTTTGCCACGGTATAGTTATGATCCGAAATCTCCATTGAAATCTAGTAAATAGAGCTAGTCTGGAACACAATATGCTGTTGTTAGCTGCAAATGCTTTAATTTTGTTTTGTTGCGGTTCCTTTTAGCTGTGCATTGAGGCGGAACTGAGGTTTCAGCTGAACATCAGTGACCTGGAGAAAAAGGTGACCAGTGTCCTCAAAGTGTTCTCCGAAAGACAAGGACACGAATGTACGCTCTTGAACCTTATGAAGTACTTACAGCTAAAGGCAACACATGCTCTGATAAACGAGGTAAGTGAAAGAGTAGCTACTTGGGCTGGTTGGTATTGCATTTTTTAAAATAAATATAGTTTCTTAGTGCGCAGAACGTTTTAGAAAGGAGTCAGATAGGAAAGAGCGCACACTTACAACCACTTTATTGCACAGATTGGCGGGAATATATATACATCAAGAGGGCGAGAGTATGACACACAGAAAAAGGGGGGAATAATGGCGCGCATGCGCCGGAACATCTTATTCAAACTTGATTTACATTTTAACTTAAAAGATACTTGTACTCATTGTCCAACAGGTTAACAGACGGGGCACTTACACACTCAGTTCCGGCCTTGCGTATCAAAAAAGCTTCATGTATTTCACGTGCCCTCTTGTCCCTATATCTCGCCATTACGCGGCATTCATCAAACATCGGGGTGCACCCACAATTGGCACAGTGACTTGCCAAGTGGCTGCCCACTGATCCGCGCATGAGATTTGCGTGCTTCCCTAAGGCGATCGTTCAGATCGCCTTAGGGAGCACGCAAGTTTCTTTTAAGTTAAAATGTAAATCAAGTTTGAATAAGATGTTCTGGCGCATGCGCCATTATTTTCCCCCCTTTTTTCTGTGTGTCATACTCTCGCCCTCTTGATGTATATATATTCCCGCCAATCTGTGCAATAAAGTGGTTGTAAGTGTGCGCTCTTTCCTATCTGACTCCTTTCTAAAACGTTCTGCGCACTAAGAAACTATATTTCTTTTAAAAAGAGGTAAGTGAAGCGTGTTTCTGACAGAAATAATCCAATGTATGATACCAGCGCCTCCTCTATTTTTTCAGTGCCTGGGCGAAGGAGCGGCGCGCAATGGGAACCGGCCGTCGGCGTTAGTGCGGCTCTTCGCCGCCAGGCGCCACCACTCGAGTAGACCCGCCCTCGCGTCTTCGCTCGCAGAAACGAATGCCGCGGCTGCATTCGAAGCTGCTATATGGTGCAGTTTCCGGCTGTATTCGAGCTGTTTGAAGTATAATGAAACTTGTAGACAGAAATCGTGGAGAACTTGTCGTTCTGGGCAACTATTCCATTTAAATGACATGAGTCGTTCGTGGCTATTCGATCGAGGCGCTCGCGCTTCGTCTGCTAGGCCGTTACCACAGAGCGCGCGCCAGGCATGAGCGGAAGATTGTTTTGTCACCATTATGTTCGCTTGACTGAGAGTTGGTTTTCGACTGTGAAATTTTGGAATAAGCGTTTGCCGGGAGCTAATACTGAAAGCTTGGGCGCCTGCTTGGGCTTGGGGCAGCCTGCTCAGCCTTGTACACGCATTCATTGTGACACTGTACAGGATGATTGCCGGTTGTTTCGCCGGTAGCGCATGTGGTGTCCACCGGCTCCGGTTGTTCAGCTTCGGAACCTAATGTCAGTACTGCACATAGCAGCGATTGCGAGGCAGCGACCATTCATTCGTTGACTGTTCGGGCGCAGCACGGTCACGTGTAATTGATACTTGCCATGCTTGGTTCAGTTGTTACCTTGGGGTGTAAACGTGAAGGGTAGTCTGCAGAGACCGACGCTACTGCATCCTTCTTGAGCCGCCGCTTCTGATATTCTACGAAATCTTCGGGTCGTAAATGACGGCTACGTATTCTGGTGTAGTTTGAAGATGTATTAGGAGACCAATTATTCCGCTTAAGAACTGCAAGCCACCTTTCCCGAACCCCAGCGGCAGCGGGAATTTCATAGAACGACAGCCGAACAGTGTAAAGCCTCAGATGCCTCATCAAACGCGAGAACTGACCATCGGCGGCGTCAACACGAGTGATGTAAGGAATCATCGTTACGTGATAACGTCATCGTATGACGTCACAGATCATAATTGTTTGCATGATGTCACATAACGTGACGTCGTCATATTACATCCTCGCTTGGTCAAAATGGGCCGATCACGGAGGCTGTGCATAACCTGCTGAGGCGCAGAAAGCTTGCAGTGGCTCTGATGCTTGAGGTAGTGAGAAAACCACGTTAGGTGCAGAAGTATCTCAAAGGAAAGCAGGAGATGTTCAATACATTAGAGAGTTTTAGAATACCGTACGTAAAGCTTGCGGACGTTGCGGGTGTCACTTTACGGGATCCCGCAAGAGGTAAGCGTATGACGCATGCGCAGTGGCGCGAAATGCTAACGCAAAGCTTTGCGTATGCTAGCTATTCTAAAACCCTGTATTGACTAGGAAGAAAAATAAGAAGCTGGCTTTCGCCTTCCAGTCGTAATAGCTGAATGCACAAGGGACCCTGAGAGCATTTTTTTTTTATACGTAAAGGGAAATAAGAAAAAGACAATCATGATTTCTTTCCGTTCGATTTGCAAAGTGGTACACAACAGCATGACATACTGAAGCATGCAAAGACGTGGTTGCAATAGCCTGAAATAGGAAATAAAACGCGAATACTATCAAACTCGAAAGAAAGTATCGAATCAACAGCACGGTCTGACAGACTGCCCGCGGAATACGTACAGTGGGCTAGGAAAGAAACGCGGACATGCGGCATCGACATTCTTTGCTGTTTCGCATTTATTTTTGAGCGGTTGTATCCTGGATGATTGATAAAAATACAGTGTCATCCACGGTACAGACAAAGGCCATCTAGCCTCTTTTTATTGCCACCACGGTCAGAGCGTGATGAAAATAGCGGGCCGCTATTTTCACGTTTCTTTCCTCCCTGCACCTGTGAAAACCTGCGAGAAGCAAGAATGTAATTAAACTCGGATGCAAACAGACAATCGCGAGCTTCGTAACACGCGCGGCCGTTCAGCGCCAGCTTCCCGTAGTCTACTCGCACAGCGCCGCCACGCGGCAGCGGTGAGCGGAGGCGGAGCGCGTGCTCGACGGCCCGAGGAGAGCGTTCGCCCAGGCACTGAAAAAATAGAGGAGGCGCTGATGATACTTAAGTACGATACACAAATTAGTAGGAATTTAGAATGGTAAAGTTATTCGGTAAAGCGGTATACGTTCTTGCAACACGGAGACCATTAGCAAGACCATGCCAACAAACAGCAGATTATTATTATTACTCTTTTGCAATTGCCTCATGGTTTACTGCTTTGCACGTATATATATATACACGTATATATATTACACGTATACATACACACATATATATATATATATATATAGCCCTGATGAAGGCCGGGCCCCGGCTGAAACGTTGGAAAAATAAACGAAGTTTTCGTTTTGCACGTCCTCTACATCGAAGTATTATATATATATATATATATATATATATATATATATATATATATATATATATATATATATAAGAAAAAACGGGTGCACGTACGAGAAAGCAATACTTTTATGCCTTACGTTTCGGCCGTGGCACGGCCTTCTCTGACGAAGGCCGTGCCACGGCCGAAACGTAAGGCATAAAAGTATTGCTTTCTCGTACGTGCACCCGTTTTTTTCTTACTCAGACCGAACCCACTGAACTTTCCTGCTTCATATATATATATATATATATATATATATATATATATATATATATATATATATATATATATATATATATATATATATATATATATATATATATATATATATATATATATATATATATGAAGCACTTAGATTGTTTACATTATTTTTTACACATTTATAGATGCCGCTGCCTTCAGGAGAATCTGCTGTTACCACCCCGCATATAGTCACTAGCTCGGAGGGAATCTGCACTTTTTCGTTGTGATCCAAGTGAAGTGACTCCACTTTCTACTGGCGGTCTGGAACGTGCTCTCATCCTCTGTCTTTTATTGTGCTATATTAAGAGCCTGGAGTTCCCCTACACTTTTTCACAAATGCTTTTCCTAACGCAGAAGCTTGTACTACCATGTGAAGTTGTCCCTGCGGCAGCTACAAACAAGCGTTTAAATTGTTTTTTTTACTTTCTTGAAGAAAAGGATTATTCCTTAAAATAAAGCAGTTTACAGAGACGGGTCTCCATATTGTCTTTGTATGGTACAGTTAGCGTTTCTATACTTCAACTTCGAAAAATATCAGTTGTCGAGTTTCATGACATTGTTCTAAAAATGCATGTTGTCATGGGAAGCGTTCAGATAACAGTGGTTCCCAAACGCAGCTTGGGCGATGAAGCGACAGCGTGCGCGGCTTTGTACGCTAGTTTGAGACGTCAGTTTCGGTTTCGTGCCTCGATGACATACTACGAGGAAAGCGACGCGAATTGATTCATGGTAGCTTGGGTTCAAAGTCGAGTTTGCGAACTTGGCGTTTTGAAATCTGAGTTGTAGGCATTGTGCCTCTCATATATTTGTGAAGCTTACTGTGAAGTTTCTGCTCTCGCTCATTTAGAAGTCAAGAAAACTGGTGAAGCGATACGCGTTGAATATCATGTACACAGCGGCGTGAATCCAGTTTTATGGGATCTGAGGATACAGGTGCAAGTGAGTACATCTGTATCCCTACAATATTTTTTTTTACTCTATTTAACTGGAAAAGTACAGGAAAGAACACGTTCTTGGCAGATTGATCTTGAGAAAAAGCAGAAAGTGAACGGATAGAAGACGATAGATAGGAACACAACCAGCTAAATAAAAACTTCACAGCATATCCACGCAGTGAATGATGATGAGTGGGCGAAGCTCCGGAGGTTTATCGGCAAACCTTGAATCTTCCGTGAATTCTGCCCAGTACATCATCAACGTCGTGAGATCGGGCGCGTTTATACTAAAGGGTCGATGAGAGTCATGGCGACTTACAGCTCACTTTAATTTTACATGTACGCTGTGAATTTTTATTGTTTAATCACGCACAGGAGAAATCTCACACAGGCGCTACCTTGGAGGTCAAAATCCAGTGCCTATATATACGGGGTGGTCAGTGAACGGTTGTGCAGCGCGAGCAGTCGGTTTTTTCAATCAAGAAACTCGCTATACTCGGCGACAGCTTTCCTTGACAGCACTGTGGAAGCTACGGAACCAAAGTGCATGTCTGCTGCCGCGCCAAAAAAATAGTACTGAAGTTTATTGATAATTTTCTCATTTGCCTTGCTGAAATAAATACTGCTTTATTTATTATGAGACGTAAACAGTTGGGGGAAGTTGCAGGCAAAATACAGTTATCGTTCACCTTGCAAGAATGCTTTCCTTTTCTTTCCATTTCTTAGACAGCACCACCTTTTCAGCCCACCCGTTTCCCAAGGAAACATGGCGTCCGTGACGTCACTGTACGGCCGAATACGCGCTATTTAGTGCTCCAAGAAAAATATACTCGTAATAGGGCACTAAAATGTACACTGAACATTCGAAATGTTTCTCCCATTCATAATTTTCGTGTATGTGTTTTTTTAACGCGTTAACGATGCGATCGAGCAAAACCGAAATCAGCCGCAAGCTGCCGAACTACTTGCGGAGCAACACGAATGTGTGGAAGCCCCGCCTCCGTAGCTTTCGCTCCAATGTCAAGATAAGTTGTCGCCGAGTATAGCAGACGCTGCCTGCGTCGGCGTCGCGACGCGAGAGAGAGGGGGGGGGGGACCGTAGGAGAGAGGGGGGAAGCGTAGGAGAGGAGAGGGTGAGGGCGCCCCTAAAATCGGAGAGCAGCTGCACCGCCAGCGCCATCTAGCGTACCTTTTTCGCGGTTATACCGTACATCCACGGGTTTTCTCATCGCGTAAAAAAGGTGGCATCACGTCATGACGTTGACATTGTTTTCACCGCGAAAAACAAGGTGGGCGCCATTTGTCCAAAGCTGCAGAGGCGCATGTGCAGCAGGGAAGACCACAGAACGGCGTTATGCACCGTTAGGCACGGTATGCGGTTCGTTTCTTGCACCCGTAATATTGTGTACTGCATTCCTTTTTCATGCGGACGTAAATATATTGGTCAGACGGGCAGATGTTTGAACATCAGGCTCAGAGAGCATTTCAGCTCTCTCAAAGGTTCGCCATACTCTCATCTCGCGATGCACTGTCGGCGGTGCGGTTGTGATCCACTTTTTTTCTGACACGGCGGTGATGTACCGGAACCGGAACAAGCTGTCCAGAGAAATCGTAGAAGCGTTTTTAATTCTCAAGAACAGTTCCGTATGTGTCAGCCAGGCTTCACTGAGCCTACACCCGTGTGAGATAGCCTTCCTTTCGGCCAACCTGGCTTCTACGCTTGGCGCGTGAAAGGAAGTCTCGAGTCTGAGCATGCGTGTTTCATTGTGATGTTTTTTGAGTGTATCATTGTTTGACTGCGCGGTTTCCGCGTTTCATTGTAGTTATCATTTTAGTTATAAGAGCTGATCAAGTGTGTCGGCGTCATGACGTTCATAGCGGTATCAGACGTTCTTTTCATGGTGATAATGTGGTGTTGTGATTTTTTATAAATAGGCGAGGATTCAGAGAATAAACTTTAGTTTGAAGTCAGCGTTTGTCCCGTGTGTTCATTCCTCGCTTTTGTCCGTGTGTCTTTGCGCTACCTGCCTTAACATGAATTCCCACAAACTAGCCCAGTTATCCGTTCTCGCGAGCTTCACCCAACCGCCATATTGTACGCATGTCTATGGGACAGAGGCCTCTCGGAAACGAGACGAGAAATGGAATGCGTACAGCGCCATCTAGTGTATCGTCACCCAACTGCAGTTTGCATGATGATGATGATGATGATGATGAATTGTGGTTGTGCCCTTTGTAGCGGGTTGGCAACTGTCAAGTGCCTTGACCATGGAGAAAAAAAAGAAAAATAAAAAAAAGGAAAGAAAAAAATTGAAGTAGGTAAACACACGCGCACACACACTGCGGCGAATTAACACGCTCGTGAAAGCCTACCAAGGCTTCCTCGTAGACCGGCTACATTTTCTGAGCGTCCACGATGTTTGTGCGTTGGCATTGTCTGCGCGTCCTGCGCCACCACTGCACCAATCGCTGTTTTGTGTTGTGCACCGTTCTGTCAACCACTTTGGTTTCCTCCGCGTTATCCTTTCGGAAACCCAGTGCGAGCGGGAAGGTGGTGCCCTCTATGTGACTCGGGCGCAGGCCAGTGCAGCGGAGGACGAGGTGTTCTGTGGTTTCCTCCTCGACGCCGCATATCCGGCATATGGCCTGGTCCACGTCCGCAGATGAGTCGAACCTGCGACGGTACGCCAGCGTGCGTAGCGCTCCTGCACGTGCCTCAAAGAGCAGAGCACTGCCACCACTGTTATCATACAGGGGCTCCATGCCAATATCTGCCTTGTGAGAGCGATATGTGAGCAGTGTGGATTTGTCTTCCATTGCACGCCGCCACTGCTCAGTCTCCTCCTCACACACCTGCGTTTTGACGGCATGGGCCCACTTGTGCATCTTGTCCTCAACTACAGGTTTCACGGAGAGACCAAACTTTTTTTTCAGGTTTCCCAGGCGCCTGCACCACTGCGTCTGCGTGCCGGTTAGGCTCGCATATCTGAACAGCCGCCTGGGCCACCGTTCATCGTCCATGAGTCGGAGGCGTCCTTCGTATGTAGCCTTACTTCTTGCCTCGCGTGCCTCAAATGTGGACCATCCCAGGTCACCCTGAATGGCTTCTATGGCTACACGCCCGTGGCATCCAAGGGCCATACGTCCCATCTCCCGTTGGCCACGTTCCAGCCATTGTCTGGTGGTCACATTTAGGCACAGGACGGCATTGGCAAATGTGAGGCCTGGGACATGGACAGCCTTCCACAAGTCTCGTATGAGGAGGAAACGGTTGCAGCCCCATAAACTTTTCCGGCGTAGCACGTTTGCTGCTCTCTGCGAAGTACTGCGCAGATTTTCTTCACGCAGCCCCAACAAGTCACCGGAGGTGCTCAATATCACTCCGAGGTACCGATATTCAGTGGCCCACTGTATCTGATCTCCTCCTGGTAGGTATATGTCGGCACTTGGAGGGGAGCCTGACAGTTGTAGCGCAGCAGACTTCTTTGCATTGAAGGTCAGTTCCAGGTGGTAGAGGTGGGTCGCGGCGAGGGTGACTAGTTGCAAGTCCGTGGGGCTTTCGGCTAGCAGGACCAGGTCGTCAGCATATACTAAACCCGGCAGCCTCCAAGTCACGGGCGTTCCACCGTACATGTGGGTGAATGAAAAGCCGATACCGGCTGCTAGGAGCATATGTTCCAGCCCAGCAACATAGATCATGTATAGCAGGGGTGACAGTGGGCAGCCCTGCTTAAGTCCCCGTGTTACCATTACAGGTCTGGACTGAGCTCCGTCAAAGCACGCTATAACAGAGTTGTCTTTGTACAGCCGTCGCATTAGGCCGATCCACACCTCTGGCATTCCGACATCCGCCATCCTTTGGAAGAGACATTCATGTGGGACACTGTCATATGCCTTAGCTACGTCAAGGAAGCAGCCATACAGGTTTCTGGACTCCTTGCGAGCCATTGCTATGGTCTGGATCAGCACAAAGAGGTTGTCTTCCAGGCGTCGATCGGCTCGGAACCCGTTCTGCAAGTCTGTGAGCACGTTGTTGTTCTCTGCCCATACACTCATCCTGGCCTTCAGTACCTGTGCAAAGACACGGTATAGGACGCTTGTTACGGTCAGAGGCCTGTAGTCACGTAACAGTCCAGCATCGCCGCCTTTCTTTCGCACCAGGCACACCCTTCCCGTTCGCCAGGCTGTAGGGATTGTGTCACCCGCCACGATTCCAGAGAAGATGTCGGCAAGCTGATCGCGGGCAGCATCCCCCAGGTGTTTTACAACACCGGCGGGTATGCCATCGAGTCCTTTTGCCGTGTGTGCACAGATCCGTGCGATTGCCCTGTCCACAGCCCTTCGTGTCACTCGCCATTTCATAATCTCATCTTCGGGGTAGTGGATTTCTCTACCATTCGCCTCTGTGGATACGCATTCTGACTGTACGGGCTGGTACAGACGATGCAGATGTTCTGTAAGGTGTTCCGAAAGGTCACCGATGGGCAGATCTGTCTCCTCGTTCTGAATCTGCGGCATGGCTGCCCTCCTGTCGAGCGATGACACATATGTCCAAAACCGCCGGGACCCCTTTCGCTTATCTTCAATCAAGGCTTTCAGCTGCTTGCCATTGTGTTCGGCAATCTTGCGTTGCACTATTGCTTGCATAGCTCTTTTGCAGTCCAGGTACCTCTGCCACAGCTCTGCACATTCATGTGGGAGGAGTGTCTTTACCGCCTTTCTGTGTAGGCGATTCGCCTCTCGTCGAGCACTTAGTGCCACTTGGACGTCCTTGTCCCACCATGGCTTTCGACGCACCCCTCCACGGGAGTTGACGCATACCTCATGTCCTTGCATTATCTGCTGCAGAGCTTCCACATACTGGTCATAGGATGGCGAATCCAGATTCATGATCCTGTCTTCGAATTCTTGAGCAATGTTTTCGTGTGTCTCTTCCGGTAGGTAGTGTGCGGCCGGCTCACGACGGTCTCTCCGTTTTTGGCGCCATGTGGAAGTCGACAAAGTCAATTTAATTCGGTTGTGATCACTTCCCACGCTGAATTTCCCATCCTCGTCGATTGTGATTGATGTAACATGACGGGACAGCGTTGATGACATAAGTACATAGTCAATGCATGACTGGCTGTTCCTAGCGCACCACGTGAATTCACCCTCGCAGTCAGCGCGAAGGTTGGCTATTTCCAAGTTCAGTTCACGTGCTGTCAGTTTTGTTCTTTTAGTTGAAAGTAAAGTCCGTTCTCTGTTATGGTAATTTTCTCTATGGGACAGCGCCCTCTATTGTACGATAAGGGAACACTACGGGGGTACAGAAGACGGTTGACGACGCCGCTCGACAACCGGCCAGGTCTCGCCATGAGGAGCTCCGCTCCTAAAAAAAAAATGGGGGACACTTAAGCCTTGCCTTTAAGCATAGGTCGGCGAAACTTTTGGAGCTCACTCAGACTCACTCATGAAATATATTTTGTGCTCAGGGCTCACTCAGACTCATCAAACTTTTCCTGAGCAGGACTCACTCGGACTCACACTCACGAAAACTTTCTTCAACCGGACTCACTCGGACTCAAACTGACCAAAATATTACTCACCCGTACACACTCAAACTCAGACTCATGGCTCGATCTGAGTCTGAGTGAGTCCGAGTGAGTGGACTCATGAGTCTGTTAGCCTAGAATTAGCTTTTTCGACCATGGTGCCAATGCTCTTTAATACCAATATCTCACGTAATCTGAGCTCTTCTTGTCGCCTTTTAATATGTACCTTCGATACGAGTTATGAGTGCTCACAAACCAGTAAGGTCATTTTTCTTGAAAGGGATGACAACATAAGATATATTTATATAGAACTTCCCTGGAAAAGTTAACGGGTGGGGGGGGGGGGGGGAGGTCAAGGCACCCCCCTACGTGATTCGCGCCTCTGATCAGTAAATAATGAAATGATTTATGAACGACACTGCTTTGGAATATGTGTAAGTAGACGTGAGTAAAACCGTGAATCCTGGCAAGGCTGATAGTAATGCTGAAGATGAGTAGATAGGACCATAGGTCGGCAAAAGAAGGTGTAACTCACTCAGTCTCACTCAAGAAATATATCTTGCGCTTTGGACTCACTCGGACTCAGACTCACCAAAATTTTCCTGAGCCTAACTCACTCGGACTCACACTCACAAAAAAAATTTCTTCAACCGGACTCACTCGGACTCAAACTCACCAAAATATTACTCACCCGGACTCACTCAGACTCAGACTCATGGCTCGATCCGAGTCTGAGTGAGTCCGAGTGAGTCGACTCATGAGTGAGTTCGCCGACCTATATTAAGAGTTGAACCAGTGGTAAGTAGATAGGTTTGTCCAAGTTTTGTGTTACATATCCAGGCGGGGTTTTTCTCTGAGGTCATTGACTGCATGACTGCTCGCGGTGTTACAAGACGTTCATTTTTCTTATTACTTTCAGGGTCGCAGCCACGTGGACGAATTCGCCCGGTTCGTCAGCTGCTGTCTGAGCTCAATCTGGGTGGGCACAGTAGTTTTGTTCTTTTAGTTGAAAGTAAAGTCCGTTCTCTGTTATGGTAATTTTCTATTGAAGAGCTAGGTTCGCGGAGTCATGAATGACTTACAGCTTCAGTGTCACATCAATGTTTCACCCTGTCAGACATGGCAATCTACTTTTCTGAAACTCCACAGCGAAGACATTTATTAGACGTCAACTTGCGCTTCTCTCAAGCAGGCAATGAAGCTAAGGCTACACACTTAAGCAAATGCCACATATACTTGTCGTATTTGCTTTTGGCATTTATATGAAACGCAATGTCGGCGTCGAATGAAGCGCGAACAGCGGCATGCATTAGCAATAGTATAGTGCGCGCCATCCATTCATTACTGTGGAAAAAGGCAGACAGATGTCGATTCTTTGAGACCACGAACTATGTATTTCATCTGAAGCCATTTATGCAGACACGAACAAGAACAGGCGCAACAATCTCGTGCTGCTGCTGATGATGATCGCCTTAATGAATGGCTCACACCCACTCTGGGGGGATTGGCCGAGAAACAAATAATTTTTAGATAAAAGTGGTCACATATGAATTGTATGACTACTGAATTATACAAAGGTTAGAATAAATCAATTATGCTAATTAGAGATTCCAAATCTAAACCGTCCTGATTCAATTAAAAATATTTCTACAGCGGAACAGACAGCCCCGTGGCAATGACTTAATGAGGAAGCTCCCAAAAATGGACTATTAGAAATGATAAAGTCCAATCTAATTCGATCAAACACCGCTTTGAGAATGTTCTTCCTTAGTAGATTGAAGCGGGTGCATGGCGCGTCGTCGTCTTCTCCTGGTCGGATTCTCGTAACATTACCATTGACAGTGCGCTCAGCACTGCGTATTTCCGCAGTGATGACTCGATATCGTGCGCTATACCATTGATAATGTCTGCGGCTGTTCGGGTTTCGTGTGACGCCGACAGTACAGGCGTGAGCAAAAGTATACGGGTCACGAGATCGTGTGGCAGAATGCATCGACGCGCCATCTGCCGACACGGCGCCTGTTATCGAGAGCATCACCGTAGCAGCGCATGGCGTCCCTTCATATCAGGTGACCTCTCAGCCGCTTTTTCTTACGTGGTGATGGCACTTGTAAACAAAACGTCAACTGGGTGTTGCTTTCTTTGCTCCATTGCATCCATGCCGCTGCTTTACGCAGTGGCTGTGGCAGGCCCGGCTCGATCGCCTGGCGCGCATCGCATTTTACACCGGTTATTTAGCGTAACCAAGTATAGGTGTTACGCCATCCGGTGTAACAAGACAACTCGGCCCAGCTTGCCCTTGTCGCGTTTGATAAGCCTAGTTAAAGGGGAACTCAGGCGATTTTTTTTATATTCACCGATATCAGTAAAACTTACAACATATGTTCTCTTCCGTAACCTGATGATATGTGCCAAATAGTACAACCGTAAGTCATTTAGTTCTTCAGAAAACAAATTTTAAAAATTGGTAGCCAATTACGGAATCACGCCTGTAAACGCGGGCCACCCTGTGTATGTGACGTAATGTGCCTACTCGTTTTCCAGCCCCGCCTCGTCCAGCAGACGGATGCAGTGCGCGCTTTCTTCAACGTGTAGACGACGACACGAGCACGATCGTTCGGTTTTGTTAGCTGCATAGGGAACCCAACCTCAAGTTTGCGCAGCGCCGTCCGCTACCCTAGCGAAGAGAGGGGAAACCTCCGGTCGCTCGGACGGGTCGCGCTTGCTTGCTTTTCCCATTGCGCGCGCGGAAACGTGTTCTTTGGGGCTTTTACCTAGCATTTTTCACGCTATGGGCGCCGCTCCTTCGTCATCCTGGAAGCAGGCACGCACTCCTGCCGCATTGTGAGCCGAAAACGGCGCGTCAAGTTCCGCTGTTTCCAATGCAAACATTGCGAGGAAAGCAAAGGCGTGCAGGAGTGGATTATGGCAGTTCGGCGCACTAAGCGATGCTTTTACGGTCTTGTTACTTTGAAGAATTTTTTTTGTCGTACACACTATTGCTAACTATTAATGGGGAGAAACGCGATGGCCGGGTTTATTTGAAAGGCAAGTACTTTTGTGAACCGAAGATATACAACAAATAAACAACCGCTGTGTATTTCGAGATTGTGAGCTTGCTTTCCGAGTCAACCATTTGTAATGTGAGAGCAGCGGAGTATGTAAGCTTAATACACCACAGTTTAAATACCGTCCCGTGAGCACTAGAAGTGTTTTATTCAGCTGACGGCGGTACATTTCCCGTCGCCGCTCAATGTAAAGAGATTTAAGCTGTGTGCTCGCACAGAGCATTTATATTGGCCTTGCATGCAACACACGGTGATTACTTAGCAGGCTGAGATATTGCGCTGCTAGGATCGAGTTCGTGGGATCGATTCCCGCATACGGCAGCTGCGTTTCAATGGGAGCGAGATGCAGTAACACCGCCTTACTTAGATTTAGGTGCACGTTAAAAAACCCCAAGGGGTCAAAATTAATCCGAAGTCTCCCACCACGGTGTGCCTCATAATGATATCGTGGTTTCGGCACGTAAAATATTATGCTTAAAAAAAAAAAAAGGCTGCAATAAAATGTTCGATGGTTTCGCGAAATCACACGCGGTTATCAGGGGCAAATCTCGGCGTAACCATGAACATGCGTGATCCCAGTGGATATTGTATAGAATGACGATGACCAAATGAGCTGTCAAAACAACCGAAACGACATTCGAATCAGCGAACATGATGCGTGATCAGGCGTGGATATTATCCGAAATGAAACACGCCGCTGCAGGAAACATGCATGGTCGAAGTACGCATAACAGATTTTTTTTTTTTTTGCGCGCATCATTATGCTGTCAAAGGGAGCTGTAAAAAATCCCAAGTGGCATTAAACTTACGATACGACGTTGTTATCACCCGATGCAAACCTCTGCAAAATTGGAAAATGAACGTGCGCATTGCTGCCAGCGACTCAACAGGGCAGACTTAAATTTATGGTCTTCACACTGAGCCCATAATAAATTTGAAGCCGCGCGACAAACTTGGCATCCAAGCAATCGAAAGCCGAGCGCTGCACAAACGCACGCGAAAGTATGGTGGTTGTCTGGTGACAGCAGACACGATTGCCACAATGATTGTGCGTTTTACCGGTAACATAAATAGAGAATTCGCGCAGTCACCTCACTAATTATGTCATAGAAATGTGGCCATTCACCAACGACACGCTCGTAGCGCTCGCTAAGCAGCATCGCCCTTGACGGCCTGCTAGGTTTCGCAAAAGTTGTCGATCAACCGCTCCCCTCTAGTGAGATTCACACCGTAAAAATCCTTTTTTCCATCTCTGACATCTTTCTAAACCTTCGGAGCAAGCGACACGTGAGGCTGCACGTGCAAGGCGAGCCGACGAAAGAGCGTGCACGCCGCGTAAACGTGCAGACAAAGCGCAGTCGAAAGCCGGGAGCGGGGGGGACGAGCGACCGGTTTTTGCAAGAAAGGCGGCGAAACGCGTGCGCCGCAGCGCCCCCTGGCCGAGGTTGGGAAGCCTATAGCGTGTTGGTCGTCGCTGACATCGGGTTTTACAGTATGCACGCACAATATTGAGCGACGAGGAGATCGATGCGGGGCACGTCAGCTGCATCACGCTCCAGCGAGTCGAAATCAAAAGGCGAAGCTTCCGCGCTCAGTAGCTGCAATCATCGCTGAACTTGTCACTGGTAAGTCCAGACGGGCTGGCACAGCTTGCTTCCGCGTCGGATAACATCGCCAGCTTGCTTTTCGCGCGTCAGAAGAAGCACGCGTGCTATGTTTACACCCTTACTAGCCATGGCGGCGTGTAGCGTATTTCGTGACGTCATCGCATACCCAGCGCGGAGCAGCTCGCTGTTTCGGTTTCGTTTTTTTCTCATCTTTTATAGTTTATTTAAAATTATTGACGAGTCCCTTAGCAAAATGAACCACCTTAGCTATAACAGGACAGTTAATACTATTTAAAAACGGCATTATCTCAATATGGTCGAAAATGCACGGGAGTTCCCCTTTAAACCAAGATAAGTATGGCCAAGCCTTAATAACCCTAGTAAACATGGTATCGAAAAATCCCAAGCATAAGTAAGTTGAATTAAGCTAGCCTAATTAAGTTTAGCCCTGCTAGCCATTGCAATATTCAGTAACGGTTAATCTAGATGAGACCAGTTGAGCCAAGGTAAGCATACCCAAGCCTATTAGGTTAAGTTATGTCTTAGCAATAATCAGACCTAATTAAGAATATTAGGGTCAGCTCGTTTATTGGTAAGTGGTATTTTCGAGAGCATGACTTCACTATTTTCATCGGGCATTCAGCTGGGATTGCTTAGAATATTTGGGATTAATAAAGATTGAATTACTAGATTTAGTTATGCTCGTAATAATGAGGCCACACGATGCTCAGCTATGCCTAATTAGATTTGTCTATAGTTGACCTGGATACACCTAATTAGCTTAACTAGGCTTAATTAGCAACATTATGCCACATGAAACTCATGTGCCCCGAGGTGGATTTGTTAGATCTCGCACTACTTCATTTGTCTTAACTAAGCTTAGTTTTCTTTGTCTTAACTAATCTAGGTTAGGAGTAATTAGTATCTTCTTGAGCTTGGCTTCTCAGGGGTCACGGGGAATTCAACTTGGATTACTGGCCTCAATAGGTATCGCTTATTTAGACTTGGTTATGCTTGGCTTAATTATGCGATGCCATACTCGACTACCCTTCATTAGATTTGGTAGTGGCCTTGACTCAACTGTGTGCTCATGTAAGCGTAACTTGCCTTAAGATTGCAATGGCAAGCTGTGCTAGGCTTAGGTTGAAAAAAGTCACAGTTTCGCCACTAGGGCGAAGCAATGAATGCGATAGCAAGAAATTAGTTTGTCACCCGAAGAACGACAAGCAGCTCGATACTTGCAACGCGCCGCCGCAGCACAAAGAAGGACGCTCGAAAAGGACGCATGGGTATACACAGGACAAGCGTGAACTAACAACTGTCGCAGTTGTTACGTGTTTGTATTTGAGCAACGCGCTGCGAGTGTCCACAATGCAGAAGCCGACGCTGTTGTTGTTGCCTGTGACATGGCTCATACCCACTCAGGGGGGTTGGCCAAGGATCAGGGGCGTAGCCAGAAATTTTTTTTCGAGGGGGGCACCTCCTTGATTTCGGGGAGGGCACCTCCTTGAAATGGCCATTTTTCGCTATGTATGCCATGGCGAAAAAAAATTTCGGGGGGGGCACGTGCCCGGTGTGCCACCCCCTGGCTACGCCACTGCCAAGGATTGATTATATGACTTTTTGACGCTGTTTGATACTTCTTTTTCGTTTAAACTGCAGCACGTGGAATGACCCCTCTGCGTCTCCTGCCACGCGGTGGCGTCTGACGCCAAGTGTGCCCGGTGTTTTTTTTTCCTTCTATATCATGAGTGGTACAGAAGGGAGCCACTTTTTCGTGCGCGTCTCAAGGGCTGCAGTTTTCAATTTGAAAGAAACTGTAAAAGCGTTGCGTGATAGAAAACACGCTAAGCTGTTCCGAGATCTGCGTACCGCGAGCGTCAAATGGTGCATATGAATAGCTAGCCGTAATAGACTTTATGCAAAATCTGCTGCCATCTAACGGCCGCCTTATGCGTTTCCGCCATGTTAAAGGCTAGGCGCTCTCTGCATGTGCACACACGGAGCGTACGCGTCGACGTGTGGCGGCTGATAGGAGCGGCTATTCCGAGATATTTTCGTGTGCCGTGTTGCTCAGATTGAGGAAATTGGGATGTTGAAAAAAGGTTTGCAGGAAGCTAACCTCCATGTTATTATATTTCTTCGCGGCCGACGAGGAGCGGCAGAGGCCGTTGCTCCGGCTGCTGCTTACGATTGACGCCGTGCTTACGTTGGCCGTTCTTAATAGATGCGGTATGCGACAGCATCGGTACTCATCAGAGAACATTTTCATGTCATGCCAGAACGAAACGGTTTTCGTGGCGCGTACTTGCAGGCACAGACAAACCGGATTCGTTTACGAGCTTCAAAGCTGCATCGATCGCGGCTACTCGGGCGTGCCTGCGCTGCTGTTGACAGCCTTACTGGTTTATTACATTGTGATAACAATATTAGACAGCTACTCGTGCGCGTAATCAATTCTCAGCGAACGGACCAGAAATTTGTGTCGAAGGCGGGGGGGGGGGGGGGGCGCATTTGATCGGACGTAGGGTCCGAGGACCGGGCAGGTAAGTGTGGTCGAGTGTCATTTTGTGCTCTGTATCCCATGGCACAAAAGAAAAAAAATTCGGGAGGGGTCGCGGACCTGGTGTGCCACCCCCTGAGCACGCCATTGGCTGGGGCGTGTTCGTAGTTTGTTTTCGAGCTTAATAAGGTAGCACTTGGTGAGATGCTTTGCGCGCGTATTGTCTTACACCGCGTATACTTCAAGCATTTGATGTGCTATCACTGCCAATAAATACAGAGGGGCCTCCAGCATGGCCTTACCGTACCCCCCTCGTTCTTTTTTTTTTTTAATTTATACCCAAAGAAGAGCACACATCAGGTTCTCACAAAAGCTGATCCCCGCTCGGAAAAATCCCGCATCCACCACTGTGTGTTAAAAAAAAAAAAAGTTAACAGATGCTTGTGTGTGACACTTTTCGTATAAAAATCTGAAGAAAGGCTGTTGCGGCAGATGTGTTAGATTAGACCGCGGGTGCGCTACCGTTGGTTACGCGCTGAGGTAGTTTCGCAAGCGTTCAGTCGGCGACGCAAAACTGTCTTGCTGGAACGGGTTGAAATTTTAAGGCATCAGTAGGCCCCGGGAAGGCGAATATTCTTGGCGTATCGTGATATTTATGAGCATAATGTCGAACGGATATTCAATAAAATACCAACTAATCAGCACCTACTTCTTTGAGCGAATAACACTTTTCATCTTCCCTTTTCACGTGCCTGAAGGCAGAAATTTTTTACATTTTAATCGTGCGATAATTATATACATAACATATACGATGGTGACTACAGCAGCAAAATATTTTTTGTTTCAAAAATATAAAAAAGGGACAAAGTCTTATTTAGTATTAAATGTCATACACATCAGACCGACGTAGACTGTCTCTTATGAAGTATACTTTGAAATGGATCAGCCGCACTTTTTTACCGTCGTCGCTGTGCCTCGCCTTGTAGCGCGGTAAAGCCTCCTACAAACTATCCTACACTAAACTCATGATATTCAGATAGCCACGAACTCTTTATTCGCTACTCGTAAAACACAGCCAAAACTTATAACCTAGCACATGGCTTCATTCTCAACGACAAACTTGTACAATGCTGATAACGTGTACAGGCCCTTACACACTCATCTGACGTTTTTGTGCCCCGATTGCCCTCTCTCAAAGCAGATACAAACAAGCTGTAGCAGCGACAGCAATACGATTCGGACGCAAGCCTCCAACATGGCGCCGAAGCGGTAGCTTCGCGAGACCTCCGACAGATGGCAGCAATTTTGCATAAGGTCTATATCGCTGGCACGAGCATGGCGTGTGGCTGTGTTGGCTAGCGCAGCAGGCTGCGGAGCGAGGGGTCGCTGGTTCGAATCCCGGTCAGGTGGTTTGCAATTTTTTTCTACTGATTTATTTTTCTTTATGCCTTTTTTTATATATACACATACATATACATATCCTGGACATGACGGCGTTGACAGACGGCGACGGCAAAAATCAGCCGAGAGTGTCCATATAATTGCTATCGCAATAAAATCGGAAAATTAGGAAAAAATCGCTGTTTCCACTTGGCCTCATAATTTAATGAAACTTACCTATGCTTGTTTTTATTCGATGATATCATGCTTAACTAGGCTTAATTAGTTTGGCTATGCGTACCTTGACTTAACTAGGCTCATCTAAGCTTAAGTTGGCTTAATGCGGCCAAAGGAAGCGAGGCTAAGTCTTCTGGTGGCGCCACACAGCGTAATTAATTTGGCTTTGGTTTATTAGACTATCTGACGCTAGCTATGCTTTGTTATGCTCACTAACTAGCGTAAAAAGTGATGCGCCTCAGGCGCTGAAGCCGGCCCCGCCACAGCCGCTAACAACGGCACAGATGCGATTGAGCAATGAAAGCGACACCCTGTTGACGTTGCGTCGACGACAGAAAAACGATATGACGGGACGTGCATGCGCGCCGCTGCTTCAGTGTCGATAGCAGGCGCCGCGTCGGTAGATGGCGCGTCGATGCATTCTGCCACGTGATCCCGCGTAGAAACTGTCTGTGTAGAAACTGTCTGTCAATACGTCTATGTCAATATGTAGAAACTGTCTGCCGTGCTGATAACGTCGTGCGCAAGCAGGGTTGCCGTTGGTGGCTACTTTGCGCCAAATTGGCTACTTTTCGACCCCGTCTGGAGACAAAAATTTGCAGTTGGCGCCATGGCTATTTTCTGGCTACTTTTAAAGTGCTGATTTGGCGCATTAAGTAGCCATTTTTTCTCATTTTTGCAGACGAAACACATTGTTTTTAAGCTTTTCTCTCGCTTCAGCGGATGCTTACGGTCGTCCTCCACCACCCTTAGGCTGGCGCGCATCGAGGCACCCTTACGCGATGCTTAGCGCGTCTTCAAATACGGAGTGGCGAAGTTGCGTGCATGGTGACGAACACGTGGCCAGCTCAGTGCTCAAGCTTCCCGCCATCTATTGAGATGCTACGCGCAAGTTTTACGAATAATTCTGGTAGGCAGTGTGTGTTCTCGTGTAAGCTTGAGAAAACACATCTGAAAAAAAAAAATTTAGCTGGCCTGTTCATCTACAACCAGAATTTGGTCTGCAGCTTCAACGAAAATCTGTTTCAACTTTACTTGTTCCTTCTGACTTGCTGGCTGGAATATTCTAATATAACGTTGTGTCTGGCAAGAACTCATATTTTCTACATAAAATATATGCACGCGTAACGAATTTATCATCATTCGTTCACTTCATTTATTTCCAACTTATCGGTGGCTTTCTATGCTCTTACTTATTCAAAATAGTATTATTTATTGATCAATACTAAGGAATCTGCTCATAATACCACTTCGGTTCCATTTGGCTACAAATTTGGCGATAATATTAAATGGCATGGCTACTTTTGGCTACTTTTGGCTTGAGTTCTGGCTCCTTTTCAAGTGCACCCAACGGCAACCCTGTGCGCAAGAAACAAGTGGGGTTTCTGTTTTGAGTGCATCTGGACACGAAAACAACACCCCGACCCCGGGGTGCTCTTTTTGTGTGTGTGTGTAAACAGCACCCTGATGCCGGGGTGCTGTTTACAAA
>JALIZH010027889.1:0-12566 GCA_030522465.1 Rhipicephalus appendiculatus
TACACATGGTTCCCTTTAGCGGGAGATTGTGTAATTTTTGTAGCGTTAGCTACACTGGCCTAAGCCAAACCCGTTTCGCGCGGCACATCAAGAGCCGTGCTGCGCATGCGCGAGGATCAGTGATGTCACACAGCTGGCGCACCAGAACCGGCATCTCCCGCGCACTCCGCCGCCGCCGCGCGCAACTCACCGCCGCCGGTCTGCGCATTCCAGAGGAGTGACGTCGTAGCCGTGGTAGACGCACCAGCGCCGGTGCGCGCGCGCAGCGATTCGCCTTCGCTATTCAGTCGCCGTCTGACACTGCACTGGAGCCGCTGCGCTTCTAACTGTCGTTTGCCAGTGTGGTATACGTAGCCATGGAGAAGGAGAGCGCAAATGCTGCTCAACGGCGCAGAAGAGCGGAGAAGCGTGACTCATCGGATCCCGAAGTAGTTGCCTGGCAATTAGCGGTTGATGGTAGGAAGAATGAACATAATACTGTGTTGGGGCCATAGAGACGGCAGCGTGTTACTTCACTGATCACCAAGCCGTCTTTGTGGCGATAGAGAAGCAACCTGACGTTGACCAAAAATATACATGTGCCACATAATACGTATACCGTGTTTGCGTGTCATTGGAGCAGCAGTAAGCATGATAATCAAGCTAATCCTAGACAATCTAGACAATCAGGAAAGCTAAGAATAATCAGCTGAACCTTTGCTAACGCTACGTATATCCTGGCATAGCCGAGATAAGCCACTGCAACATTTTTTTTTCAACCACGAAACTCGCTAGCAGACGCTGCCTGCGTCGGCGTCGCGAGGCGAGAGAGGGGGGAGCGTAGGACAGGAGATAGAGGGGGGGGACGCGCATGCGCAGTGGGAGTGTGGACGCCGCGGGCAGGGATGCCTAGAGGAGAGAGAGGGGGGTGAGGAGGTTTTTTATTTTATTTTTTTTGAAAGGGTTTGCGCATGCGCAGTAAGGGTGGTCACGCGGCACACCACCACCACCACCACCACCGGATTGAGCTTCGCCATAAGATGCTTCACATATGAAAGTTCACTGCACACGGTAAACCACTCCTAATTACAACCAAAACGTAAGTTCAATGATCTAAACTAGATAGTCCAGCTCTAACGCGGCTGAGCGGCCGAGCGGAGAAGAACCCAGTCTGACCAAAACACGGATGCTTGACTGGTCGAGTTGACGCGGGCTGGCTGGCGACGACGATAGAGCGGCGGCTGGTGGGCGAGACGTTGAGATGTCAGGGGCAGACGGGGACACGGACGGACGGACGGACAGACGGACGCGCACGGATGGACGGACGGACGGATGGGCACGACCGGACGGACACGGGTGGACGGACGGATGGACACGTACGGACGGACGCCGGACGGACGTGAGCATGAGACATTAAAGGTTTCGTCTTAAAATACAACATGCGCCGGACGCAGGCGTTTGCCGGAGAAAGCGCCTTGCTTGCATGCCGAGAAGTGTCCCCGCCAAAACAGCGTGTATATTATACCGTGATCAACAAAAAAGCAGACGCTTCTGAAGACGACTTCAAGGAAGTTGGACGCGAACTTTACAAATAAACTGAAAGTGAATATGCGGCACTGAGAAGGATAAAAACCTAAACAAGAGACCGATGAGCGAAGAGGCGTTTGCTTAATTCACAGAGCCGAGACCATTTCGTCGGTTTGAAGTCAGCCGGCCTGATTTTGACGATGCTAGATTTTCTTACATTCCCCATCTCGCTTCTCAGAAGGAATCCGAAAAAAATTACACCATCTCCCGCTAAAGGGAACCATGTGTAGATGTGAAACAGCGGGCGCTAACGCTTACACTGGCGGCGGCGTTGACGCTGGCGCTCATCACAGCGTTGCGCAGGAGAGAAAAATGGGGAGGCGCAAAGCACGCAATGATGGAGCGGTGTTTCCTACTGGAGCATGCCAATCGCTGCTAATGGGCAATGAGAGACAGAAGACTCTGACTGGACACGGAGACCCACAGTCCGATTTTAGTTAACGCGCACGCTGCGAATTTTTATTGTTCAACAACGCACAGGAGAAATCTCCCACCGGCACCAGGTAGGTAAAAACTTTATTTTTCTTTTGAAAGGAAAGGGGCAAAGGGATAGAGATGGGGGGGAGGTTGCTACACACGGTAGTCCTCCGCAGCCCTCTCTGCCCAACCCAGGATGGCCTCCTGGACGTTGGGTTTCAAGCTGCGCAACGCAGCCTCCCACTGCTCTTCATTTAATACTACCTTTCAGGTCAAGATCCAGTGCCATATATACGGGGTGGCCAGTGAACGGTTGTGCAGCGCGAGCAGTTGGTTTTTTCAACCAGGAAACTCGCTAGCAGACGCTGCCTGCGTCGGCGTCGCGAGAGGGGGGAGCGTAGGAGAGGAGAGAGAGGGGGGGGGGGACGCGCATGCGCAGTGGGAGTGTGGACGCCGCGGGCAGGGATGCCTAGAGGAGAGAGGGGGGAGCGTAGCAGAGGAGAGAGAGGGGGGGACGCGCATGCGCAGTGGGAGTGTGGACGCCGCGGGCAGGGATGCCTAGAGGAGAGAGGGGGGGGGAGCGTAGGAGGGGAGAGAGGAGGAGAGGCGCATGCGCAGTGAGGGTGTGGTTGCCGCGGGGAGGGATACCTAGAGGAGAAAGAGGGGGGAGAGGAGGCTTTTTTATTTTTATATTTTTTGAAAGGGTTTGCGCATGCGCAGTAAGGGTGGTCACGCGGCACACCACCACCACCACCGGATTAAGCTTCGCCATAAGATGCTTCACATCTAAAAGTCACTTGCTGTCAGTTTCACGAGTACTGCACCCGAAAGTGCAGCAAAGGGGCATTGCAAACACAGAACGATTGAAACCCAGGCATAAAATTACAAAAAAGAGGCGAGAAACCTTAGGCACACATGCGCAGCTCACCGCGTTGGGCACTGCTATGGAGGTCGAGCCCTACAGAGACAAAAAAGAAGTCACAGTTTCGCCGCAAGGCGAAGCAATGAATGCGATAGCATGAAATTGGAATGTCACTCGAAGATCGACCTTCAGCTCGATACTTGCAGCTTCCCCCCTGAAGCACAAAGAGAGACGCTCGAAAAGGACGCGCAGGTATACACAAGACAAGCGTGCACAAACAACTGTCACAGTTGTTACGCCTTCCTATTTGAGCAACGCTGCGAGTGAACATATATCTTCTTCTTTTAAAGTGCGGCGAGCGGAATGACCCCTCTGCGTCTCCTGCCACGTGGTGGCGACTGACCCAAGGTGTTCCTAAGGTCCCTAAATAAATGTTTTATCTAGGGACCTTAGGTGTTCCGGGCGAACTTCTTTTTTTTTCGTTCCACATCACTAGTGGGTACAGAAAGGGCCTCTTTTTCGAGCGCGTCTCAAGGGCAGTTTTCAAGTTGAAAGAAAATATAGGAGCGTTCAGCGACAGAAAACACGCTCAATTTCCCGCGAGATACGCATACCACCATCGTTAAATGGTGTCGGTAATTGGTGGCTTGCTGTAATTATGCCGGCGCATGCGTGGCGTGTGGCCCAGTGGTCTAACGCAGCGTGCTATGGAGCGAGGGGTCGCTGGTTCGAATCACCGGTCGAGTGCCCTGGAAATTTTTTCTTCCGATTTATTTTCCTTTGTGCCTTTTTTTTATATATATGCATACATATACATATCCGGGGCATGACGGCGACGACCACGGCAAAAATCAGCCGAGATTGTCCATATAATTGCTGTCGCAATAAAAACAAGCAAGAGAAAACGCGCGCGAAGGGCACGTGACGGCGTTCGGCCAATGGGAACACCCAGCGTCGAGGGAAAGCGCAGGAGAGCAGGACATGAGCAAGTAACAATAGATGTCGTTACTTTTATTTTGTTCAGGGGCTCTAGGTATGGCCGGTGTTACTTTCTTTTTCTTTTTTTTTCGTTCCACATCCCGAGTGGGTACAGAAAGGGGCCCCATTTTCGTGCGCGTTTCAAGGGCAGTTTTCAAACTGAAAGAAAATGTAGGAGCATTGCGTGATAGAAAACACGCTCATGTTCCTGTGAGATCTGCAAACCGCCAGCGGTAAATGATCTCTATAAATAGCTTGCCTTTATTATACCGGCGCATGTATGGCGTGTGGCTGAGTGGTCTAACGCAGGGCGTTGCGGAGAGAGTGTTCGCTGGTTCGAATCCCCGGTCAGGTGCCTTGGAATTCTTTCTTCTGATCTATTTTTCTTTGTACCTTCTCTCTCTCTCTCTCTCTCTCTCTCTCTCTATATATATATATATATATATATATATATATATATATATATATATATATATATATATATATATATATTGTGGGCATTTGCCATGCGCTTCTTCTTATCTGTACATTATCATCATCATCGGTTTGTCTCTCTCTCTCTCTCCTCATCGTCACCGAGTGTCATCACCATTCTCATCGTGTGTACACGCTCTGCCTCAGATTGCCTGTTCGCTGCCGAGTCCTTGGGCCGGATGAACGCTGTCTAAACCAAGATGTCATCATATATATATATATATATATATATATATATATATATATATATATATATATATATATATATATATATATATATATATATATTCAGGACTTGACGGCGCCGGCGACGGCCAAAAGCACCCGAGAGTGTCCATATAACTGCGGTCGCAATAAAACAGAAATAGAAAGAGGAGTAGTCTAGAATTTCTCGCTAGCAAAATCTAATCTTGTATTTTCGTTACCATAGTTACTGCGAGACATGTTTAGTTCGCAACGTCTTGACGTGCGTGACTGCTCCTTCTTGTGCTCAAGCGACAAAAACGTGCTCCCCTCACCGCAGCCAAGGTAAATATTGTACTTCCGGAGCCGAACGTGCATGCGGAATAAATCGCAACCTTTTTACTTCTCCGCAATAAAAAAAAAAAACAGAAATAGAGAGCTAAAGAGTTGGAATTTCTCGCTAGCAAAATCTAATCTGGTATTTTGTTACATAAAGACTCCAAGACATGCTTAGTTCGCAACGTAATGACGTGGGCTGACTGCTTTTAAATGCGAAGCATTTCTTAGCGAACTTCGGCGACTTTGAGCGCATCTATTTATCTAGCCGCCTACGAGTTTGTGCTCTCCTGGCCGTATCGTAAATGGGATTTATACCAAATTTGTTATGGCATCACATGACTGTATGACGAACATAAATGGCTGGCCATATCACGAAAATCATGACTAACTTGTCATGAAAAGTATGATTTACATGCCACGCTCATGGCGCGCTCGCGGCCGTTTCGTTAGCTTGATATACACCAAATTTGGTATTGAGTGACATGACTGTATGACGAACATAAATGACCAGTGGTAATATGGAAATCATGACTTGCATGCCACGCTCATGGCGCGCTCGCGGCCGTTTCGTTAGCTTGATATACACCAAACTTGGTATTGAGTGACATGATTGTATTACGTACATAAGTGGCAGGTGGTAACATGAAAATCTTGGCATTCATGTCATCTACAACGCCATTTACATGCCACGCTCATGGTGCGCTTGCGTCCAGTTCGCTAGCTTGATATACACCAAAATTGGTATTGCGCGACATGACTGTATGACGAACATAAATGACAGGTCCTAACATGTAAAACATGACATGCAAATTATGTAAAGCATGATTTGCTCCTTCCTGGCTGCTTCGCATTACATCGATTCCCACAGTGCGTGGGATCTGCCGGCTTTTTTCTTTGCTAAGCCACAAAATCATGCTCCCCTCATCACAGCCAAGGTAAAAATTGTACTTCCGGTGCCGAACGTGCATGCGGAAAATAGCGCAACCTTCTAACTTCTCCGCAACAAAAAAACAGCAATAGAGAGAGGAATAGTATAGAATTTCTCGCAAGCAAAATCTAATCTAGTATTTCGTTACCATAATGACTCCGAGACATGTTTAGTTCGCAATGTCTTGTCGTGGATGACTGCTCTTTTCTTAGCTCACGTGCCATAGAGCATGATCCCCTCATTGGAGCCAAAGTGAAGAATGCACTTCCGGTGCCAAATGTGCGTACAAAAAACAGCACCGCAAAAAAAAATTAAATAAAAAAAATAAAACATGGCTGATCCTTTTGTGATAAGAATAGGTAAAACACGAAAGTGAAACGTGTTTTCCCAATGGTAGGTAAGCGTTTATTGAGCATTGTTTCACCACAAGGGTTAAGGAATGAGCGCTACAGCAACAAATTGTAAGGTCACAAGAACAGCAAGTAGCTCAAAACTTGCAGTGCGCTCCTCAAGCAGAAAGGACACCCGAAAAAAAATATACGCAGGATGAGCACGGACAACCGTCACAGCTCAAAAGCGCTCTGCTCAAACACAAAGGAGAACGCACGAAACGAACGCACAATGGGACGGCTATCGCACCGATACAGTTTATTGTAGAGCAGATTCTATTTCCAAAATCGGCGTCAATCGCTGTCCGCTTTAGGTGCACCTTTAGTTACTGCCTCCGCGAGGTCGCGTTGGCTGATGTATACGTGTCGCAGGTCACCTTCACGTGCGCTAGGCATAATTACACAGCAGCTATAGCTCTGCAGCAAAGACCAAGCTCCACTGTGCATCAAATGCTTGAAAGAATTCTAAAAGTACAAAACCTCCTTAAATTTGCAAATAAAATTCGTGATCATTTTTTTTTTTAATTTGATACCAACTGAGGACAGTGGTACACATATGTTCCCCTTTTCATGCCCGGCTATGAAGACAGTGGTACATATATGTACCATTTTTTTCTCAGTATCTATTCCGCTGAGTTTCTTGAAAATAGTGTAAAACATTTTCCTAAGTAATTCTAAACGTTTTTCTGCAGATTTCAAGAAAAAGTTTTTGAAGGTAGAGCGTCACAACGGGTTAAAGTGTGGCGTGCGGAATGACCCATCTACATCTCCTGCCACGCGGTGACGTCTGACGCAAGGCGTGGGTTAGGTTTGGGCGATGCTCGCTTTTTTTTTCTTTTTTTTTCCGTTCGACATCACGAGTGGGTACAGAAAGGGGCCCCTTTTTCGGGTGCATCTCAAGGGCAGTTTACCACAGTGGTAGCGAAGTGGTTGAGCGTCTGCTTCTATTGTGGAAGGTACCGGGTTCGATACCCAGTGCTGGCCGGGTGAGGTTAAATGCCTCCATGATCTCCCGTGAACGGGAGATCATGGAGGCATTTTACATGGCACTGGAAGGCGATAATTGTATCAGCCAGCCTTCGTTATCACTCTCAAATGCAGAAGTATCATACCTCATGGATAGCTTGTGTCACGTCCACGTCTCATCATCCACATAGCATTTTGTTGTTTCTTTCGTCACATTGAGCATGCGCGATGGTTGTTTCTTTTCTTTGGTTTTACAGATGCTATTTATTCTGCTTCTTTTCGGAATAAAATTTAGTTGCGAGTAAGCGCTGTAGTCTGTTTTTCTGTTCTCGTCCCCGTTTGTGTCGCGCTTTTATTCGTTCAAGATGGAAATACACCAACTCGCCCAATTGACAGTTCTGATGGAATTATTTCAACTCATACTGAGTGGCAAACAATGCGCGTATTCTGGATCGACCCGTCACCGTCTCTTGGCTGCCGCTTCCTCGGCCACAGCTCGTTAGATCCAATCACCGCCGGCGTTGTGATAACCGTGCTGCAGCACGACGAGCTGAGGCTCGGCCAGCTTCGCTGTGCCAATCCACTAAGTGCAAACTTCCCGCATTTTATTTAGATAACTAAAAAAAAAGGCAGAAGAAATGCCCGAACGGATGCTTACAGCCAGAAACTTGATGGCACAGAAAGGCCCTTGATTTTTCTAATAATTCAAATATAAAGATACTTAAAAACGTCCAGGAAATTTCGAAAATAAGTCATAACAAAGAGGCTAAATTTGATGTGCACAACGGCGACCGCAGGTGCCAGGTTGGTCCTTAATGCACTTCCGTAACGTTGACAAAAACAGGAGTTTCAAAGTAGACAATGACGAAACAAATAACAGGCATGATTGCGGTGACGTTGCATTCCAGCTGAACTTTGGGAGGAGAGCATCAGAAGAGGCGCGAAAAGGCTTTTTCGCTACTGCAGAACGCCGCTTTATCGAGCGTGGCACCGCATTTCATTTCCGGCAAGTGCTCCAGACACTTCCCTCACTCTTTGTTAGCTTTAGACTGCTTTCCGTTTGTCTGTTTGGCTGCCTTATCCGAAGTTAACTTTTGAAATTGAGAACGCAACGTGGACTGCAATGACTAAGCAGAAACGACGAAGTTGCGGAAGAGCGATTCCCGGCCATAGAAGTTAACATCTTCGTGGAAACACTGAATAAAGGATCCCAAAGCTGCAACTAAAAAAGAATGAGCAATACAAATGTGAATAAACAAGAATAATAAACACACCAACAAAACAAATAGTTTCCGGAACCACACAGAAGGGCAGAGTCGTTAGGATGTTCTCTAAAGAACTGTGGAATAACAGATGCTAGAGAATCTCGCTACACTGCTCGAAACGTTGGACACGTGGGTAATTATGAGTCCAGGCTTTTTCATTTTTGCTGGGTGTATATTTGCAAGGGTGCGTGATTTCCGGCACTTCCCGCCTGCACAGCACTCAGCACTGCCCTGCGTATTTTTCCCATGTTTTCTTTCTTTTTTTATGCGCTGCGTTTATTTGTGTGAGCAAGACCGAGTGCGATGAAGTCGCAAAGTAAATACCTAAAGAGTGTCCTGTCAATTGAAAGATTGTACTGAGCGCGCGTAAATTTAGTGTGCAGCGCCTATTAAAATGATTCTTGATTTTTTTTTAAGAGCGAAGCTCTTAAAGCTCGATATCAAACGTCGGCTGTCAGCAAAAACCCTTCGCGCCATTGCTTATCAGCTGCACTCACCGACGGAGACAGTCCGCACAGCCACCGCGCATAGTTTGCCCGCAGTGCGAGCCGAGCGCGAGTGACGAAAGGCTCGTGCTTCTAACGGGGGTGTCGCAGCCAGTTTCGCACGTTAGTTCTGGCACTGGAGTTTGGACATTCTTGCATGGTTTGTGACAGGCTGTGGTTCTACTCTACTTTGTCTACGCCAAGGAAAGGCCCAGCATCAGCCAAGAAGGCCACGTTAAGCCCCTAAGATCAACCAGCTTCACTCTTTCTTAAGGTTTACACGGCTAGTGTAAACTTCTCCCTTTTGGTTTTTAAATGCGAAGCATTTCTTAGCGAACTTCGGCGACTTTGAGCGTATCTATCTATCTATCTATCTATCTATCTATCTATCTATCTATCTATCTATCTATCTATCTATCTATCTATCTATCTATCTATCTATCTATCTATCTATCTATCTATCTATCTATCTATCTATCTATCTATCTATCTATCTATCTATCTATCTATCTATCTATCTATCTATCTAGCCGCCTACGACTTTGTGCTCTCCTGGCCGTATCGTTAATGGGATTTATACCAAATTTGGTATGGCATAACATGACTGTATGACGAACATAAATGGCTGGTCATATCATGAAAATCATGACTAACTTGTCATGAAAAGTATGATTTACATGCCACGCTCATGGCGTGCTCGCGGCCGTTTAGTTAGCTTCGAATATACCAAATTTGGGATTGAGTGACATGACTGTATGACGAACAGAAATGACAAGTGTTAATATGAAAATCATGACTTCATGAGTGACATGACTTGCATTCCACGCTCATAGCGCGCTCGCGGCCGTTTCGTTAGCTTGATATACGCCAAATTTGGTACTGAGTGACATGACTGTATGACGAACATAAATGACAAGTGGTAATATGGAAATCATGACTTGTCATGTGCGACATGACTTCCATGACACGCTCATGGCGTGCTCGCGGCCGTTTCGTTTGCTTGATATACACCAAATTTGGTATTGAGTGACATGACTGTATGACGAACATAAACGACAAGCCGTAATATGGAAATCATGACATTTCATGAGCGACATGACTTGCATTCCACGCTCATGGCGCGCTGGCGGCCGTTTCGTTAACTTGATATACACCATATGTGGTATTGAGTGACATGACTTTATGACGAACATAAATGACAAGCCGTAATGTGGAAATCATGACATGTCATGAGCGACCTGACTTGCATTCCACGCTCATGGCGCGCTGGCGGCGGTTTCGTTTGCTTGATATGCACCAAATGTGATATTGAGTGACATGACTGTATGACGAACATAAATGACAAGCCGTAATGTGGAAATCATGACATTTCATGAGCGACATGACTTGCATTCCACGCTCATGGTGCGCTGGCGGCCGTTTCGTTTGCTTGATATACACCAAATTTGGTATTGAGTGACATGACTGTATGACGAACATAAACGACAAGTCGTAATATGGAAATCATGACATTTCATGAGCGACATGACTTGCACTCCACGCTCATGGCGCGCTGGCGGCCGTTTCGTTAGCTTGATAGACACCAAATTTGGTATTGAGTGACATGACTGCATAACGAACATAAGTGGCAGGTGGTAACATGAAAATCTTGGCATGCATGTCATCTACAATGCCATTTACATGCCACGCTCATGGTGCGCTTGCATCCAGTTCGCTAGCTTGAAATACACCAAAATTGGTATATCGCGACGTGACTGTATGACGAACACAAATGACAGGTCGTAACATGTAAAACATCACATGCAAATTATGTAAAGTATGATTTGCTCCTTCCTGGCTGCTTCGCATTACATCGATTCCCACAGTGCGTGGGATCTGCCGGCTTTTTACTATCATATTGCTCACCCCTGGCAACAGGCGCCCGAACGAGCTCGCAGTTGAAGCTAAAAAAGAAA
Organism: Rhipicephalus appendiculatus; assembly: GCA_030522465.1. Lineage (NCBI taxonomy): Eukaryota > Metazoa > Arthropoda > Arachnida > Ixodida > Ixodidae > Rhipicephalus > Rhipicephalus appendiculatus. Next base: position 10,808 of record JALIZH010027889.1, read on the forward strand.
GCTGATATGCTGATAAATAAATAGTTTATTTTCTCTTGCCAAGATGCCAGAATAGAATATTTGATAGCTATATCAAGCTACGCTTTGCTCCACTTTGTTCTTAAAATTTTGTTTTTCCGCGTGCACGCGCGCGTGTTTGTGTGTCTTTGTGCGTTGTGCGTGTGTGCGTTGTGCGTGCGCGTGCGCGTGCATGCGTGCGCGTGTGTGCGTGTGCGCGCGCGTGCCCGTGTGTGTGTGTGTGTGTGTGTGTGTGTGTGTGTGTGTGTGCGCGTGCGTGCGTGCGTGCGTGCGTGCGTGCGTGTGTGTGTGTGTGTGTGTGTGTGTCTGTGTGTGCGTGTGTGTGTGTGTGCGTGTGTGTGTGTGTGTGTGCGTGCGTGCGTGCGTGCGTGCGTGTGTGTGTGATAGATACAGAGAGACACACAGAGAGTGTGCTTGTGTGTGTGACGCCAATGATATCGTCCGAAAAAGTTCCCTAAAGGCTTTATTTCCTCGGATAGTTCAAGTCATACATAGGACATGCCTTACAGCGTGCACATAATGTGCACATAGGCATCAAGATGTATTCCTTAAGGATAAGTGGTCTCCGCAATAAAGAAAACGTAAAATATGTTAGGTAATGGTAATACATCTTTGCGTGATCTTTCGCATAAATCTTCGTAAGCGGTTGTCGGCAGCAGCGTTATCTTGCACGTACACGTTTCTCGAAACCTTGTATTCAGCACAAGCTAAAGGCTCCCTACTGAGTGATGACGACTATTGCCACTTTGATTACAGTAATGCTCCCATATTATGAAAAAAAAAGCACTACTGTCGAACCAAAAGCAAGAACGAAAATTGTGAATACCAGGTAACTACCGCAGAAGTCGGGCACGTTTGATTGTTCAGGTTTTAACGGCTACCGTATTTACGCAGTTGTACGTGGACCAATTTTATCTAAATTTGAAATATGAAGTTGGGGGGGTCGGCTTACAATCGAAACTGAAGCTAGTACCGATAGTTGCAGCGATGCAAACGAGAAATCAGGGACGCCGCGGCACAGTTACAACACTACTTTTGCGTTCCGGCTCTACCTGTAACATATACTACATTTTCTCACGTATAACCTGCATACTCAGCAAAGATTCATGGAACATTTTCAACAAAAGATCCGAACATATTGCTGCAAAACTGGCTTTTCAGCAAAGGCGTCAAGCACTGCAGTGAAGCCACCTTTGCGCACCAATCGGTTTCTTTAGGTGTCAGGCGTAATGGTCACGCAAGGAGCCCGCGTCTTCACATCAGAAAAGGAAATGCCGAGGACGCACTTGAAGGTCATCAGGTACTGTGCAGTAAAGTTTATGAAGAGGGCTGGCTTGAGTATAACGAGTGAGCGCGCGTAGTCAGTCGCGCGACATTGTAAATATATTTCCTTTGCGAAGTGCACTCGTGCGTTTTACTGCGAAAACTGTATATGGCTAGGCGAAACGAAAAACCGTTCACCACAAGTTTCGATAACGGTCTCCATTGGCAGCGCCGTTAGTGACGCCATTCTCTGCGTCGTACCCAAGCACGCGTGCCATTGGCTGCGCCATCAGTGACGTCGTTCATCCCTTCGCAGCCGTGCCGCCGAGTTCGCGCGCAGCAGTTTCAACATAAAACTTCCACATGAGGAGGTCACGAACCGTACGAACGCCCGAACAGCAGACAACTTTTCAAGAACACCGCCGATAGCTCATTCGTTAGAGAATTCACGTTTGCCAGGCCGATGCAGCAGTCCGGG
>JALIZH010027890.1:0-20000 GCA_030522465.1 Rhipicephalus appendiculatus
GATCACTAATCACGTGGAGTTGCAGTGGCTTAAAAACATCAAAAATCTCCGATGCCATCTGTTCCGATGGTCCTCGAAACTCTCCATGTACGACTTGAACGCCAAGCACCAAAAGGACATTAACAACATCGAAGCCAATGCACTGTCTATAATTCTACTCCTCTCTGCTGAACAACTGCGAGAGAACCCCCCTGACAAACCACCTGACAAGCATACCGTTAAGAATGGAATTAAAGATAGATACGAAAGTCGACGTTCCTTTTGCTCTACTTTCGTGTTTTGTTTAGAAAACTCGTGACGCTTTCGTTCATGTCGGTATAAAGAAGACATTGGGAATTCTCTCGGCTATACTATTGACCTGATATCAATCGTCACCAACTTTTCCGAATACATTCGGCACTGCGATACTTGCCAGAGCTTCAAGAAGCCGAAGAACAAATGTTTTGGTTCCTTGGAGTCTTTACCACCAGCGGAACAGCCATTTGATATTCTGCCCACGAGCACTGTCGGACGTTCCTCAAAAGATTTATTTACTTGGTCATCGGTCATGCTGCCTCTTATGTGTAGGCTTTTGTACGCAGGAATGAGACCTGGGACGAACACATTTCTTTCCTAAAGATCATCTTCGTTGCTGAAAGGACTCAGAAGTTACTTTCCGACCGCGGCACAGGATTCACCGCCGACAAATTCCAACAGTTCCTCAAGCACAGCATTCATCAGCTTTTCAAAAGCTCACAAAGCCCGCAATGTAATGACCTAAGTTGGCGCACAAATCCATCCATAATACCTTGCTTCCTCTGCAAGATTAACGACGAACCTCAAAAACCATGGATGCATCTTCTCTGTGATGTTGTTGGAGTGTACAACACCTCACGAGGTGACGGGCTACCCACCCAGTTTTCTTGTATATGGCACACCATCGTACCCCTATTTCCATAAGCGCGCGCAGGGTTCCCCCTTTAGGGGGGGAAGAGGGGGTGAGTGTGAAGGTTCACTGCAGCGCCCCCCTCTTCCCTATGAAGTCAATGTATCGGGCAGACTTTGCGCCTCCCCCCCCCCCTCCCTCTTAGGTGACTAGGGGGGCGCAAAGCCTACCCATACAAGTGTAGAGTAATTTAGGTAATAACAAAAAGGTATACAACGTTAATTTTGGTTTTGGAGGGAAAGCGCGTCTATGGGACCTTGGAAGACCGACGACGCGGAATGTTTTTGAGAGACTATGGTGAACCTGGTCGTTCCAATTCATATTTTTTAGAAGTATACCCCAAGAGATTTGAAAGGTGACACTATATTATATATTAGAACGATGGAGGACTTGCCGTATTTTAATGTGTTTCCAATGGGTACGTCGCTAGAAGAATCAGACATGAGACATTTTGCAGCCTTACGCAATAGTAGAATAACTTACAGCGCAACAGGGTTAGGTACGGACAGAAAGAAGAAAAGGACACAGCTCTGAACTCACAACTAAATTTATTTTTGAAGAAGACAACATATATACAAAGCTGTTAGTTATTCTACGATGAACATTCAACAAATAGCCCCACTCGGTCTGTTACGCAATAGCCACAAGGCTACGGTGCTTAGTGGCAGCTCAGCACTTACCGTGTAGTAGACATGCGCTCCTGCCTTAGTTCTTGCTGTAAGCACCGTGTCATAGATCCCAAATGGCATATCTAAGAGCGAAAGACCGAAAGCAGCCATGCTGAAAGCAGTAGGATAAGTAAGGAGATAGTAACGTGTGGAGGTACGCTTGCGCGCGCTCTATAAGCACTGAATAGGAAACTCGGCGCCTTCAGTGAGCGGACGATGGCATTCTCCCGTTTTCTTTACGACCACGGAGAAGCAATTCACATATCACCGAATTCTTCAGCTACACAAAGCCTTTCTATATCGCTTTCAGTTCGCTGGTCAGAATTCGCACACCTAACGGAGCGGCATATTCGTAGTGAAATATAATATTGCAGTTAGTTAAGAGAGAAGACGACGAAGTCCGACAGATTCTCGATCGTGGCGTGAATCTTGAATACTTGAGCTCTTGTGTCTGTATTTACAAATGCACTATCACAGCTCCACTGCTGTAGCTACTACACGCAAATAGAGTGCATATGATGTCAAGAAAACCGGCAACAAAGTGCAACGTAATCGAAAGCGTAACTTCACAATAAGGATTCTCTAAAAAGAAAGTGAAAGAAGCAGAGGCGGTAAATCTTATGCAAAAGATGGAAATAAAATGCGCCATGGTGGTTTCAAAATGCAGCAAAGTTAATCGGGAGGGAATATATGCAAGAAAACTCGACATGCAGTGCACCGCTATTTCATGCAGGAGCTAGCCATCCTAGAGAGAAAAAAAAACTTGCCCATCTCCCGCTAAAGGGGACCATGTGGGGATGCGAAGCAGCGGGGAGATGGTTAGCTTGAGCTGGAGAAACGTCTAGGAGAGAGGGGGAGATAACGTGGATGCGCTGTGGGGATGCGGGACGCTCCGTAGAGTAGAAGATTCCTAGAGTAGAGAAATGGGTGAGCGTAGGAGAGGACGCGCATGCGCTGTGGTGGTGTGGGAGGCGGGAAGGAGGGACGGACTAAACCCCCCGCCCAAACGCATGCAAGCAAGATCGAGGAATGGAGTCAACCTGGGCGACAGACACCACCTGCCTAGCCATTGCTAAGCAGCCTCTCTGTGCCCTCGGCCATGTCTCTGGTGACTGTAGTGGTGGTTGACGGCCTTATATTGTACTACTGTGTTCTGGTTCGCATAGTGGGTGCTTCCCTACTTCATGAAAGTGGCCGGACGCGGGACGGACGCGGGAGGGACGGACATAGCCCCTGAGCATAAGATGCTTCGCATCTGAAAAATGTACTAGAGCAAATTTCTGCAAAGGCTGAAACAAGTGTCCGGTGGAACACTTTTACAGAAACTATTCAGATAATCGTAACAGTAGTACTAAAATACTTTGTAATACCAAGGCAGGGAGTACGAATGAAAGAGTAACTGGTCTGCAGTAAACATGACCAGGAGACGTTAGGGTATTAAGCGCGAACAAAGCAAGCAAGACGTTGAAGTATCCGGGCTATTGCAGGTGCATGTTCCTGCACGATACACAAATAGAGGTCTTAGTAAAGAAAAGTCACAGTTTCGCCACTAGGGCGAAGCAGTGAATGCGATAGTAAGATTTCAGAATGTCACACGAAGAGCGACAAGCAGCTCGATACTTGCAGCGCGCCGCTGCAGCACCAAGAAGGACGCTCGAAAAGAACGCATACGTATACACAGGACAAGCGTGAACTAACAGCTGTCATAGTTGTTACGTCTTTGTATTTGAGCAACGCGCTGTAAGTGTCCACAATGCATAAGCCAACACTGTTTGATATTTATTTTTTCTTTTCAAATGCGGCACGTGGAATGACCTTTCTGTGTCTCCTGCCACGCGGTGGCGTCTGATGCAAAGTGTGCCCGATGTTCTTTGTTTTTTTTTTTTCCTTCTACATCATGAGTGGGTACAGAAGGGGGGCCACTTTTTCAAGGGCAGTTTTTCAAATTAAAAGAAAATGTAAGGGCATTGCGTGATAGAAAACACGGTCAAGCTCCTCCGAGATCTGCCTACCGCGAACGGTAAATGGTGCATATAAATAGCTCGCCGTTATTACGCCAGCACAAGCCTGGCGCGCGGCTGTGCGGCCCTGAACCTTCCTCGTAGCACAAGCCGAGCCATGTCTGGAGGAAAACAACAGCAACAACAACAGCCAAAGTCTTTGAGCTGGGCATGCATAACACCCTTTCTGAGCTAGTTGAGGCCCATCTTCAGGCACAGTATTTAAGACTTTCCGCGAGTGCCACTGGCCGCCATATTCTCGCCTCCCTTCGCATAAACATACCCGCTAATCAGCCAACCTTTATAGACATTCCTCGACATATTCAAGCCACTCTAATAGTTAAACCTTGCCTCGCAATGTGCATCCTCTGCCTCGCAATCACATCCTGAGCTTGTCCGTAACTCTTGTGAAGGGCATTTGCGCGTGGCTCGCGCACATTCTAGACTACTTAGAAGACGTTTAGAAGACTACTTAGAAAACGTCACATTGAGCGTCTTCTAAGTAGTCTTTCTTTCATTCCACGCCTTCGCTCTCATATGCCAAAAGTAGTTGTAGTACTTGCCCCAAGATTGTTTAAAGAAGGCTCTAGAAAGGCCGCTCTTCCAGCTTTCTCTGTGCTGTGCGTTCCGCGCAGGCCTTCCGGCTTTTTCAACCGGACTCACTCGGACTCAAACTCACCACAACAATACTCACTAGGACTCACTCAGACTCAGACTCACGGCTCGATGTGAGTCTGAGTGAGTCGACTCATTAGTCCATTAACGATTAGATTAAAGGGACCGACAAGCGATTTTTCTCGACCCAGTTTTTTACGGCGCGACAGAAAGTTCACCCTTCGTAGTGTTTGTAGCTGCAGTAGTTAATACCAGAAGCACGTAGTTATTTTATAAGCAGTATTTTTCTATCTGAAAGGCTCTAAACACAGACGTACCTTTCCTCCAGCAACGCTGAGAATTGATAATGATGCCGCTAGCCCTTCTCGCGATTTGTGAAAGCTGTCGTCATTTTGCTTTCGCAGGAGTTTAATCTTTGTTTCGTGCTTTCCACCTATTTTTTTTTAATAACAAGCTGTTACAATGAGATGATGTGGCTTTGTACACCCCTGTATTTGTACCGCGTTTTGTGCGGCTGCGCCCAAGGTTGCCTGCGCCTGTGTCATGGATGACCTGTTCCGGCGTCGTTACTCTCTCGATACATGAGCCAAGCCAAGTCATCGAAAACGTCACTACGCATATGCACGGCCGCGCCGAGTAGCAGTGCGTATCATTTCTGAGACCAAGTGCACGTAGCAAAACTATGTCGTTCCAAAATCTTAGCGACCTGGAAACTGCATGTGCGATTGTGTGAGCACGCTGAAGTTGCTCAAGACGCGCTGACGAGCATGGGATCATTACGTCACGCGAAGACAGCGTTATTTCAATGCATACCACTAACGCAGGCCTATAGGTACACCCGTTGACAAAATAAGTCGGGACGTGCGAGCGACGACCGCAATCAGATAAAACTGCATCGCCGCGCCATCTGACGTGGAAAGTGCGCGTGCGCGTCCTTTCAATCTCACAGCCATATATTTTTACTCGCTTGCAGCGGACCAGTGATTACATGTAGCGTTTTGCGCTAGGCGTCGCTTTCTTTCTTCAATCCGTGACGCGCTCAATTCGCTGCGCCCTGATTAAAGAGATAGCATATCTTGTCTCAATGGCAAACCGGTGCCACACACGTCATTAATTCTCTTCTCTGCACGTTCGTTTTACTCGAAGCGTACCATGTGACAGTGAAACACGAACGAGGGCATCGAAAACGAAAAGGCGTTGAGCCTAAAGAATGCTTCAGTTTATTAACATAATATAACAAGATGCAGGCAGATCACCTTGCACATGCAACAAAAGAGGCGAATGGACTAGAAAAAAAAAAAGAAAAAGAAAAACGATTGCTGTAATAGGCGAGGTCATGGGTTGGCCTTCAAAGAACAAAAAAGGAAAGCAACTGAGGGCGAGCGAAAAATAGCAACGGCGAAACTTATCACCTCTGCTCCCTTCATCCCCTTTGTAACAAAAATTTAATAGTGCGTGAAGTGGCCGTTCATGGAAATTATTTCTGACATCCTTCTTGGCATAGATTTGTATAACGAGGCGACATAATCGCCGTCCGACCGAAGGGCCTCCCACTCTTCTTGAATCGCGTTCCACAGCGCGTCCGACGTTGCCCTGGACAAGTTGCGCCTGGACAGACCCCACTTCATTCGAGCCCACACATTCTCGATCGGGTTTGCGTCCGCGCCACAGGGAGGCCACGGCAAGGTGCGTACGCCAAGGTCTTCAAGCATGGCGGTCACCTGGCGAGCCATGTGTACGGGGCTTTTGTCCTGCTGGAAGATGAAGCAGCCGTCGGGGAAAGGTCCGTCCAGGGCATATGGGATCATGGTGTCTTGTAGCAGGGAACTGTAGTAGGGCGCTGTGAATTTGCCATCAATGCGCACAAGTGGCCCTAGCCCATCTTTGCTTATAGAACCCCACACGGACACTGAACACCGGCCACTTGAGAGGACACTCTGAGTATAATCAGGGTGGTATCTTCAATTTTTAAAGAATCAGAATGGGCAGGTAAAAGGTGTAGAAAATTGATTTGGGAATTGGTTATGCGCGTTTTGCTTAAAACTGTAGTGTGCTTTAAACCATCGTGCGAAGAACGCGTACAAGACGCTGTGTGAAAAACTTAAAACACGTGTATTTAACGTGCTACTAACGAGGAATTATTTGTGGGCGTTCTGTTATTTGCAGTGCATTTGTTTCTATATTGACATTGTAGGATATTTTCATTTGTTGAAATAAGTTTGAAAAAAACTCAAGAATATTACATGTACGAAAATATTTCGGCATATGCAAAGCAGCAAAACATTAACACCGTGAAAAGTGAACGCATTGGTTACCTCGAATTCAAGGGCCGCCACACCCTCCTCTGCTGATCCCACCGAGTACAGAAGGTCGACTCGTCAGAAAAAACTACATTTTTCCATTCTTCTTCCTTCCAATGCTGGTGGTTCAAAGCGAAGTCCAGGCGTTGTTGGCGCTGTCGCTCAGACAGAAAAGGCTTTTGCGCCGCGGCAAAATTGTAAATTCCGGCCTCCTTCAATCGTCGGCTCACTGTCCTTGCAGAAATATTCAGTGACAGCTCGTCCCGGATTTCCTTGGCGGACAAGAAAGGATCCACGACAGCTGCGGCCACAATCAAAATGTCGGCCTCGTGCGTCGTGACTCTTGGCCGCCCAGACCGCTTGGCATCCGCAAGTGTTCCATCTTCTCTAAATGCGCGTATAATCCTGGTGATCGCTGTCTTCGACCTCCCAGTTCTTCGGGCAATTTCTCTCTGCGGGACACCCTGCACAAAAAGTCTGGCGACGTACCGCCGATCTTCAATGGGAACACGAGGCGCCATTTCAGTGGACGACAGACCTTTGTCCGGTGTTCGATATTTCTACATGTTTAACAAGTATCGCTAGCCAATCAAAATCCCGAACGCATGGCGGACGGGTGAAGATAAGGGAATGGCGTGACAGAAGTATTCTAGTCGAACCACTGAAAATCAGCTCATCGACTGTGTAGATAAATCTGTGGTCGCACGGCGCACCTCTGGCTGGCTTTCGATAACTACAGTTTTTAATCGGCGTTTCAGTGGAGATAGGTGTGCCATGCAATTTTTTATTGAGAAACATGTGTTCGTGAACAGGAAATTTGCCAGCTTAAACACTTGATGCCGTATTGAGTTGTCATTAAATACAGTGAAACTGTTGCATCACGTGCGTGGTCACGCTCAGACACTGATCGGCAAGTTTTCCGACAGGATACCAAACGATGCAAGTCTTGGGAACTATTAGCTGTAATCACGCTTCTTCGGAGCTTGCGATATTCTCTATAGAGAGCATGTAAATCACAACGCGTTCCGCGGGGCTGCAGAAAGTTACGAAACACGTGAGAGCAGCGATGAACTAAAAAAAGCTGAGTGACAGCTGAAAAGAACAAAGCGTGTTCATGAATGAGTAGACGTTTCCTGCTTCTCTGTACTCTAAGTGTGAGCTCTTCGAACCACGATAAAATGAGAAGGACGCTTGAGATTCGCGCCCAAGAGTAGAACACGAGAACCTGATCGAGATTACTTGGCATCGCCTTCTCCATAATTAGCCTCAACGTGCCGTGAGGAAAAAGAAAGCCTGTGCGCGTAACATTGAACACATTTTTGCCACGCAGAACGCGCTGATTTTTCGCCCACTACCAACGACGCTTACGTAGACACCGACACCGGAATTTCTGCGAAAGGAGCTTTTAACACCAGCGCGTTAAACGAAAAGTTCGGCTGCTCTGCGTTGTCTGTGAAGCGAGCCGCGTACACTTCACCGCCACCGTGCCCCCGCCGAATTGAGCGCGTCACGGATTGAAGAAAGAAAGCGACGCCTAGCGCAAAACGCTACATGTAATCACTGGTCCGCTGCAAGCGAGTAAAAATATATGGCTGTGAGATTGAAAGGACGCGCACGCGCACTTTCCACGTCAGATGGCGCGGCGATGCAGTTTTATCTGATTGCGGTCGTCGCTCGCACGTCCCGACTTATTTTGTCAACGGGTGTACATATTTATGGAGTAATATCTGTTAATATGAAGAAACGAACAACATTTCAAATATTTCAACACTAACAAAAATATCGTCAACCGCGTACAGCAATCAACGGTCACGTGACCGGGTACATCAAACTGTTCATGTTTTTGCCGCCAGAGACGCCAAACGTCATTTCTCGCGACTTTCAATGAAGAAATAAAAATATAAATCCACCTCTCACGAAAAAAAAGAACAGCATTGGTTTGAGTCATGTTCTGGGCGGTTGTCGGTCCCTTTAAGCTTTTTTTGACGATGGCGTCAACGGTCTTTATAATGGTGGTGCCACCAAATTTGTGGCTTGCGCGTTCTTCGCTGCAAGCATTTCTTATAGCTCTAGGAAGCATGATACACGCACCAAGATTCACGCATTCTCGCTAAATAATTTAATATCGACTTACTTATGTGGGCAACTTTTGCTTTCGGTTTCTGGGTGCCAAGTTGGGCAGTGACGTAGAAGTATAGGAGGCTTGGTTACGTGACCACACAAGGCTCGCGCGAAGATGCGCAGCACTTAGCCAGGAAGCGATCGAAACTCGACGAATGATGTAGCAACCGATGCTCTGCCTGTACGTAGGTTTTGGAGGTCCGGAGGTCACTCACGTCAATACAGATCTGGTGTGACGTCACTACAACTTTCGTTGTCCTTCCTATAGAGCTTCGTCAGTTTTGATGTGCTATGGGCATCGATCGGGAGAATGAGCATTTAGGTACCCTTTGGAAGTGAATTAAAATATATTCTAAACGTTTCCTGTGTCTGAACCTTCGTGTGGAGTATCCTTGCATGCAGAGCAAACCCACAACAGGCTTGTTATAGCCTGGAAATTTGATGGCGCCACTCTTTAACAGAAATACATCGCATAATTGTTGCTTTACTTGGCACTGAAAACGAGTTATCAGCGGTTGCAATCGAGTAACGACATTTTCATTGAAAAAGATGACTCACAAGGTATTTTTATCAAGACCTTGCCATGGAAGAGATTGCGGGAGGGGAGGGGGGAGGTCAAGGCACTTCACCCGCCCGTAACTCACGCCTCTGATCAATAAATATTGAGCTGGCGTATGCACGCTACACTCTAAGAAAAAAAGAGTATACCTGACTCTTTTCGGAGAGTTCTGACTTGCCACGTATACGACTCTCTTTGGAGAGTCACGGTGACTCTCTTGGTGGGTCAGAGTGGGCGCGCTCAGGAGAGTCCCCGGAACCTCTTAAGAAGAGTGGGAGGACTCTTATGCGAAGGATCACACTACCACTTCAGAGGGAGTCAGACGACTCTTGCCGGTGACGCTCCTACGCGGGTCAATTGACACCCGCCGAAGCGTCAAGCGCCTCTACGGCTATATTAAGCTACTAAATTGACCCAGGCTCTACTTTTGCGCGACTACTGCTAGAAATAGTGAAGTATTCATTTTAAGCAGCTACATTAATACTTGCCGTTGTGCCCAGCGACTGCAAAAAAAAGGATATTTCAATTTTAGCATTATTTTACCAAAACTCCTCAAAACACACCATTTCCAGCAAAGTTGAAGCAGTTGAGATATTCCTCATTTACATGCTTGTATGAGTATAACCAACCAATATGTGTGACTGTGATGTGCATAGTGTCATGTCGTGCAAAATAAACAGCAGATATCGGTATCATGCTTAAAATATTTATTCCTTATGATTAAGAATCAAAAAGTCGTGAAGGCTGGAGGAATCAGACTTGTGACTTGCTATGTTGTCACTCCTGTTCAGCGTGAGCAGCCATGAAAAATGGTACCTGAAAAGAAGAACGTGATATCATAATGAGAAAACTGAATCATACTAAGAGTTTGCAATACCTACGCAATAAGTGATTTACACAGACATAATGAAGGCTCACAACAAAACAACAAATGCAAAGAGGCATGGTAAGGCACCGTGTTTTTTGCCGTTATCGTGTAAAACAACTTTCATATAGTAGCTTTTCTAAGATGTCACTTGGTGACAAATTTGCAGCACAAGATGATGTGAGCTTTTTTTTTAAACAACAAAGGCAATTGTTTTAGGCTCCTTTGCGTGGGTGCCACTCAACTCCTTTCCTAGGTCGTCATGTCCAACCAAAGGAAATATGGGACCGACTGCCTCGTTCACAGGGCGAACGCCGCTGTTGATTTTCCCATCACTAGTGGTGAGGCGCCAGACCATAGCGACACCTTCGTTTCCCCGAGTGTGGCAGTCAGCTGGAGTGAAGAGGAGAATCGATCCGGGATTCTGGGAATAACCAACACACAAACACACACGAATTAATTAGTTTTATGCAAACCACCCTTTGTTCAACACACCGTTACGGTACACACATCTGACAGAAGTGCTTCGTTTTAAATAATTTCGCATTGAAAAGAAATTTTCACGTAAAAGAAGGCGGGGACCTCGTTTCGCCATAGGAAGTGGCTATGCAAAAATGCAAAAAGCACTTCTTTTCTGAGAAATCACTTCAAAATTTGCTTTCAGAATAAGCCCGGCTTTGCGCCGGCGTATTCCGACAACCAAGCCCACCCTCCGGCAGTCAGGTGCACGCCGTGAGCGGTTACTGACCGCGTGTTTTGCAAGCGTAATCCGTCCTTAAATACTCAAACACATGCGAGTACGAACGCCCGAACGACACCAACGCGAGCGGACGCCGTCTACGTTGACATCAGACATGGCATATGCTATAATTACCGCACATAGCTCCCACAGTCACGTATATTCACTCGTTTCTGTAGTAAAGCCGAACGTCATTAATACAGTGCGTCTCTGTACACAGATTTTTTTTTTTTACGTATCGACGCGTGGAAGCACCCTGCACACTCCAGTATCGATGGAAACGTTATTATGACGTTGACTAAAGCGCATCTCAAAACGATATCAAGCACTTTCAGCACTTCAGACACAATGTGCGATCACAAAGTAATCGCCCTTGTTAAGTGATTGCATCACTGATTTTATGGGCCATGCAGTCACTTACACAACAACGCGCATAGTGGTCTCAACTCGTTAAGTGACTGTTTTAATTGGACATCCTGCAACAGCCCCGCGGACGCAAGCTACTGTTGGAAATGTCTGGCAGCCTACTTCCGCAGAGCTCCTGCAGACGCCAAGCTAAAGCTGTGTAATTAGTGCATGCGAAAGCAGTACACTCACCGTTAACACGCGCACGTTGTCCGTGTCCGCAACTTCAAGAATATTCCACACTCCAAGCGTCACTGTTGTCACTTCGAGCACGGAGCCTGGCGTGACCGCCACCGAAGATGCGCATGTTCGCTCGAACTCAAAACATACCCAGCATTTCGGGACATCGCTTTTAGTTCACCGTTTTTCACACCACGTGGCGTACAGACCTTCAACTTTCAAAACTGGCGCGATAACGCATGGCGCGCGGCAGACAAAGTGGCCATACATAAAAAAAAAAAACAACGAAGCAGCTCGATGTCGACTATCGCCACCGAGAGCGAACCGTGATCGCTGACTGATAAGCGCAAGTCGTGTACGACGAGCGGTCGGTTGGTTGCTCGATCGTGAATCAAGTATTTTTTTTTTTAGTGAATCCGCGCGCACAAGTCACTTGGCTGCGCTTGACGAACTCGTATTTCGAAAGGCCGTGCTGCCCTTCCTCTCGTCCTTTTCAATATATTTCGTGCGGTTGTATAGTTGTCGGCCCCACTGGTTTCTTGAAGAAAGTTAGGACGTCCTTTTGTCGCGGCCGTTTTTGTAATCTGTGAAAGCTAATTTCGAGAAAATAATATCAGCCTATGAGATGGCGATGACGCTTTGAGAATATGTAGAGACAGGCTTCACGTAGCTAATATTTGTTGGCGTCACTTAACAAGTGAATTTTTTCGCGCTATAGAGTGAAGGCAACGTGCCGTGCCGTAGTCGCTGCCAGTGATAATCTTTTTTTAAGAGCTCAAAACGTAGCAGAAATAAAGGTTGTGAGGAAGACAAAGCGGTGCTCGGGCACGGGCGCATGTTTGGCTAGGAAAAGACGAGAAAGACGAAGGAGAATAAGAACAGCCGGCCCAGGAACGGGTGCTGTCTCTGTGTCTGGTTCCTCACAATGGCGCAGTCGACGAAGACGAAGTCTTACTTCCCGGCTTCCTCGCCTATGGCACCTGCCACTATGCAGCCGCAGTAAGTGCTGGTTGAGGACGGCGTCAAGGCCTCCTTGGCACCTGCTAACCTGCCGCCGCTGCAACCACCGATCGGGGACGGCGCCTAGGCCTCCTCGACGGTTCCACACCTCTTCACCGACGCCGTGATACCTGTTACGACAAGGGACGCCGTCCACACGTCCTTGAACATGGACCAAGCAATCGTGAGCATCGGGACCGCCGCGCACTCCGCGGACACCGCCCGTGGGTTGTCGGGCGCCTCAACCGACAACGGCGCGGATCTTTTGCATGTCCTGACGCAACTATCACGTCAGCTCAACCACTTGGCGCCGTTAAACTCCGTGTCCTCGGCTGCCGCTTCATCATCGGCTGTTCGGGCAGTGCCGGGGTTTCGGGGCTTCCAGGACAACGCTGCCAAGTGGATTGAGGACATCGATTCTTGCGGTTCTCGCCATGCCTGGCACGACAACCAAAAATGGATAGTTGCTATAGACCGCCTTCGTGGTGCTGCCGAGGCATGGCATAAATACGAAGGCGTCGAGCAACAGTCCTGGCTGCAATGGAGTGCAAGACTCATCGCAGTTTTTGGCGGGATTTGCCACGAAAGCTCCGGGTTCAGCCAGACGCATACCGAAGACGGAGCTCAGGAGGAGCACCACCTAGAAGCTGCAGCTCAACACTGCAGCAGCTCATCGACAGGCAGTTTGGCATCATGCCCTCGCACAAACACCGGACTTGGCTTGTACTCGCAGCTAGTCCCGAGGGAGGACGTCCCGCCGAGTTTCGGTGGCCGAATCGACGATGTCGCACCACCAAATGCACTACATCGAATCACCCAGTACCGAAGGCGACCGCTTCCAACGGTACAGGTCCTCGTCGACGGAATCGGTGAGCTTAGGGCTATAGTGCAGACTGGAGCTCCACGTACTGCGCTGCATCGACGCCATGCCCCAGCCGCCCTCCAGCCTTGGTCCGAGGCACCCCTGAGCGGCCTCGGTGGGAGCGTGTTGCCAGTCGGGGCGCTGGATTTGCACCTACAAACCGAAGCCGGGAGTTATTTCCTTGCCGCCGTTCCCGTCGTCGAGGACTTGCACGGCGACATGGTTTTGGGAGCTGACTACCTCTTGTCTGGCGAGGTTCAGCTGGTCATAGATGGCGGGGAAGTAAAGCTCCGCTGCTTGACTCCGAGGAAATGCTCGAGCCCAAATTCCCAAGTTGAAAGGCCGCAGCCAAACATGTTCACCAACGGAAGCATCCTCAGTGACCAGTCGGACGCACATCTGCCGACTTCAAAGCAGTCACTGGCCGAGTGTGATTGCCTTCCGCTCAAGGAATCCATAGCCGTTGAAGACACAACCATCGATGATCTGCTCGTTTTGTCGGGATCTGTCGGCAGGGGCATGGAAGAGGCTATCGATGCACCGCAGCCAGATGAAGCCGGTATCGGCCCTTCCGGCCTCCCGGCGTGCGGTTCGGCTGACCATGACAGGCAGTTCTTTGTGACTTCCAGCTCACCAGCTGAGTGCCGTGCGGACCACCACGAGGCAGTCTGCGTCAACATGGAACCCGACGCTGATCGGCTAGACGGCGACTACGGCGATCAGCTCGCACGAAGCAGCGAGATCATTGCTTCGTACCACCCTAGCGTCTTCAGCGTGGTGTGCAGCCATGGTGGCGTTAAACCGTATGGACACCATGGTACAGAACCACCAGAAAGCATCTTTCTTCGTCGTTGCCACAGAACAGGAGAGTGCGATGACGGCAGCACAGAGGTTGCTGCGTCAAACCATGAAGGCCAAGTCACACAGCCTCTCCGAATTCGCAGACAGACTTCGTTAGGCAAGTATTTGCCTGCTCTCCTGCTAGGCGTGCGACGACCGGCACGACATAGTCAATGGCGTCCACCAGAGCCACCACCGCCCGACTTCCAAAGCAAGTCGCACCGTTGCCGTGAGCGGCCTCCGCGAGGCAGCCAATGCCGCCCGCCAGAGGCACCACTTCTACCTATGGTGGTGCGGGGGGCCCAGGACCTCTGAATGTTTCTACCATCGAAGAGACGACCACCTCCAGAGAAGGGCCAATTTTGTGTGGACTGCATGCAGCACGCAGCGTGGCCGAGTGTGAGGAAGACAAAGCGGTGCTCGGGCACGGGCGCATGTTTGGCTAGGAAAAGACGAGAAAGACGAAGGAGAATAAGAACAGCCGGCCCAGGAACGGGTGCTGTCTCTGTGTCTGGTTCCTCACAAGGTCTAAATTCATTACAGGTACGAAATTGCTGAATTATTTTCCAAATTTAAGCATTTTAAGAAAGACGCCTCAATTTAAACAACGCTCTTAACGTTTCTAGAGCACATAATAAAAGACGTCCGAAATGTATTTCATTGTACATGACATGCTATACAGCTCGTCTTCCCCTCTTTGCTGACTGTTCGTGAAAGCGTAATGAAACCAATTATATTCACATATGCGACCGTCCGCTGTGGTGATGTAGCGGTTACAGTGCTCGGGTTCTGACCCGAAAGCCGCGTGTTCGACCCCGTCCGCAGAGGTCACATTTCGATGGAGACGAAATGTAGGAAGCGCGTATACTGTGCGATGTCAGAGCCCGTTAAAGAACACCACATGTACGAAATTTCCGGAGCCCTCCACGATGGCATCCTTCATAATCATATCGTGGTTTTGTGACGTAAAACCCCCGATGATATTTGGATGTACGTACATAACCGCAAAGCACACCTCTTTGTTTCACTGGCTATGCGGTCTGCACAACGGCATCAGGTCTTGGTTAGAGACCCGATTATTTCGGCCAGTTTTATTTAGAACGAAGAACGCGTACAAGCGAGTTTGAAGATAGCTCTCGTCTGGTTTCCTTGCTGATACTATCGTGTAATTGTTTCTTTGCACGTATTGCTCAAGAACAGCGTGGTAATATTTTTAATGGTGATGTTTCTTAAAAGGTCCCTCGGTAGGACCTATTTATTACTTGCTTGACGCGCTTATTGGCGAGTTTTTTAAATCAACCACTCATTGGTGCAATTAAATGTTTGACGCTAGTGCCATTCTACGCTTCTGGGACGCAACACAACACACGTTAAGGGGCCTTCTCACACTACATGACATTATCATAGTTTCTTTTTTTTTTTTTTCGAACAGTTTCAAGCACCGGCGTGGCTGTGTTGTAGAACACCTGTTTTCGGTGCAGAAGTACTGGGTTCAATTTACGCGCGAGCTATTAATATTGTTCATTTATTTGCAGCTACCTCGACCTTCCGCCCACGGGCAATGCTTTTTTTTTTCACTCACAACGAAGACGCCGACACCAGCGTCGGCACCGGATTTTTCGCTACAGATAACTTTTTTGTGGAATACTTAGCCACCAATGAAATCACGCGCTGCTCCAAAAACGCGGGGTTGGTGTAATATCAGTATACTATAGCATGCCTCGTTCACATTAGGGACGCCTCTGATAAGACAACTACTCAATTTTTTCAAAGAAAATTTGTGCCTCACATAACAACAACAACAACAACAACAACGACAACAACAACAACAACAACAATAATAATAATAATAATAATAATAATAATAATAATAATAATAATAATAATAATAATAATAATGATAATAATAATAATAATAATAATAATAATAATAATAATAATAATAATAATAATAACAATAATAATAACAACAAATATATTATTCTCATATGAGTATTGTGTTACTGTTGTTGTTGTTGAAGAGTTTATTGTTTCACATTTGTTTTCACGGATGGATCTACAATGGATGAAAGCTCGTCTGCGGCTTTTCATATACCCGTATATAAAATAGAAAGAGATTTCCGACTTTCTCGAAAGACATCGTCTACAGCAGCGGAGCTTGTTGCAATATTACAAGCTTCAAAATTCATTGTTGAAAGCCAGCAAAGGCAAAACTGGGTAATATATTCTGACTCCAAAGGAGCGCTACAAATGATTAAGGATTTTTATTTTCATATAGATGATAGCATAATATATGAAATCTTAAAAACAATTACCATCGGTTATCTGGACGGCCATGAGATATGTTTTCAGTGGCTTCCAAGTCACGTAGGAGTGATGGGAAACGAAAATGCTGACAAATTAGCCACTGCAGCACACAAAAAAGTTCACTTGACACCAGTGCCCGTTTATTTCTCAGAAAGCAAGAAGGTTCTTTCCGAACTGCGCCCCAAATTGTGCAAAAGCGCTTGATTTGACAAAAATACAAAGTCTGCACTCTTATATCAAATAGATCCGTCTCTCCGATTTACACCTAATCAAAAGATTGATAGACCATTTGACACACTACTGCACCGTCTACGATTAGGTGTTGCATACACACCTCACTTCTTATGCCGCATAAAAACAAGAACGTCCCCGCACTGCGACCACTGTGATCATGTCGATGCGTCAGAGGAGCATATCATTATTGAATGTCCGCGACTTGACGAACAACGCGCTCAACTGAGTGATCGATTGAACCGCCTCGACAGACGACCATTTGCGATTGGAAAAGTACATGGACCATGGCCACATCCCGATAATCAAAGGCGCGCAGTGAGGACCCTCCGTGATTTTTAATGGACACTAATTTAATTAAATGTCTTTAGTTCTTATTATACCTTGCCACTATTTGTTCGGACTCTATCCGCGATGTGATCACGATATATGAACTGGACTACGCCCATATATACTGTGCTCATTCATTCGTTATAAGCCCTATAGTGTATATATGTACCAAGTGACTCTGATTATTTTTTTCTTCTTTTATTCTTAATTTTTCGTATTTTTATGTTTATCTTGTACATTGTTGTCATGATGTTGGGATAGCCTGCTCCAACGCAGCCTACCTTCCCATATTTTGTCAGATATATATAAAAAAAAAGTTTATTGAACTCTGCCGTAGGGATCGGCCGGTAGCTTGAACAACGACTCAAATCAACGGATCTTGCGGACGAACGAGAAGCGCCATCGAGCAATGCGCGGTATACAGACAGACCTGCGATGTCGGAGGAGATGATGACCCACTATAACGTTCGTTGTTCTTCACTCTATTATTATTATTATTATTATTATTATTATTATTATTATTATTATTATTATTATTATTATTATTATTATTATTATTATTATTATTATATAAACGACAAACAGTGAGTAGTCTTATAAAGGGCGTGACTAACGTAAACGAGGCATGTTACTATTGATATTACACCAAGCGCACGTTTTCGAACAGCGCGTGATTTCATTGTTGGCTAAGTATTGTTAGCGAAAATAAACGTCTTCCGGGGGGCCAGAATTTAAGATAGATGCAAATAAATAGACAATATGAATATTCGGCTCGAGAGGAAATCTAATCCAGGACTTCGCACGGAAAACAGGTGTTCTACACTGTTTCGATAAAAAAGCACTATAATAATGTCTTGTAGTTCGAGGATCCCCCCTTCACACATGTAATATTGCGTGGCAGAAGTGTAGAATCGCACCAGCGTCGTACATTTGAATTGCACAGTGAGTGGCTGCTGTGACAACCAACCGATTCCCAAGTGCACAGGAATAAGTAATCAAACCGGCAGACGGCTGGAGGCGACGGGCCATGCCTGACGTTACTGACTGACTTTTTAAATAAAGTTTTCTCTCTCTCTCTCTCTCTTTCTTATTATCAGCAACACCATCAACAAAGAGTGCAGCTACGCATTTGCGCTTGTAGCCTTCCGGATCGAAGAAAGAAGAATTATGTCCTAGCGAGCATTTTGCATGCTGTACTTACAAAAGGCATTGGAGGACAGTTTGAAACAATATATATGTTAAGAGCACAGGCGTACCTTTCCTTGCGGCAGGTTGGATGTGTCCGCCGAGAAATTAAGCGAGGCTAGCGATTGTGAAGGTGAAGTGAACGAAGCTCGATTGCGCTAACGCGTTCTCCTCTTAAATTCTTTAATTGGTTTATGCGCGCTTCGAAAATTTCCTTACAGGTTATACGCGGAGGATAAAATGTTCTGTCAGTGCACGGATATATGAATGGTGCTCAATGTCTTGAATAAAAAATATCTCCCGCTAAAGGGAACCATGTGTAGATGTGAAGCAGCGGGCGCTAACGCTTACACTGGCGGTGGCGTTGACGCTAGCGCTATCGCAGCGTTGCGCAGGAGAGAAAACTGAGGAGGCGCAAAGCACGCAGTGATGGAGCGGTGTTTCCTACTGGAACATGCCAATCGCTGCTAATGGGCAATGAGAGACAGAAGACTCCGACTGGACACAGAGACCCGCAGTCGGCTTTTAGTTAACGCGCACGCTGCGAATTTTTATTGTTCAACAACGCACAGCAGAAATCTCCCACCGGCACCACCTTGGAGGTCAAGATCCATTGCCATATATACGGGATGGACAATGAACGGTTGTGCAGCGCGAGCAGCCGGTTTTTTCAACCAAGAAACTCGCTAGCAGACGCTGCCTGCGTCGGCGTCGCGAGGCGAGAGAGGGGGGGGTAGCGTAGGAGAGGAGAGAGAGGGGGGGGGGACGCGCATGCGCAGTGGGGGGTGTGGACGCTGTGGGCAGGGATGCCTAGAGGAGAGAGGGGGGAGCGTATTAGAGGAGAGAGAGGGGGGACGCGCATGCGCAGTGGGAGCGCGGGGAGGGATGCCTAGAGGAGAGAGGGGGGAGCGTAGGAGGGGAGGAGGGGAGAGAGGAGGGGAGGCGCATGCGCAGTGAGGGTGTGGTTGCCGCGGGGAGGGATGACTAGAGGAGAGAGAGGGGGAGAGAAGGTTTTTTATTTTTTAATTTTTTTTTGAAAGGTTTGCGCATGCGCAGTAAGGGTGGTCACGCCGGCACACCACCACCACCACCACCACCGCCACCACCGGATTAAGCTTCGCCATAAGATGCTTCACTTCTAATAAATAGCGCAGAAACTAACGAATTATGTTGAGCGATAACGGTGGTTTAGCGAAATTAGGTTCAGTAGCCTTGCGTCATCTCTAAAGGGAATCGAGTGCCCGAGCCTCCGTGTCCCGAGCTTATCAGGGGACGCCCTGTGTACTTTGCAAAAGAATAACTCTTGTGTGTATATAATGTACATAGTCTCTGTGAGCGTCTTATGCTGTGAGCTCACGCGCTAGCTGGGTAAGGGGCTGGGTAAGGCGGTGTGTACTCTCCCCCTTACACTCTCTCAGCAATCATGTGATGACGTCGGGGAACGAGATTCTGCAGACGCATGCTGAACCAACGCGTTGTATCCTAGTCAGAACGCGCTGGCACGCGCTACCACGTTCGGGTCTGCGTTCGGGTCTACGTTAACAACATAAGAGCATAAACACAACACAAACTATTACACTCAATACGCAACATTAACGGAAACAGCTAGTAGAACCGATGCAAACACGGTGTGCTTCGCATCGCCTCATGCTCCCCTTTGGCGGGAGATGGTGTCATTTTTTTTCGCGTACTTATCGAATAATTACCGCCAAAGGCAAAACGTTGCAGTACCAACACGTGTAAAAAGCGTAGTGTTTTTTTTTTTGGGGGGGGGGCGAAGCTCCTAGAGCCGCGGGTCTGTACATCCCTGTCTCTTGGTACGTGACCGCCTAGTTCTATGACAGACAGACAGACAGACAGACAGACAGA
>JALIZH010027890.1:22500-24271 GCA_030522465.1 Rhipicephalus appendiculatus
ACGGGCATCCGGACGGACGGATGGACACCGGACGGACGGACGGACAGACGGACATCCGGACCGACGGACATACATCCGGACAGACGGACGGACAGACGGACGGACGGACTGACATCCAAACGGGCGGACGGACGGACATCCGGACGGACAGACGGACGGACGGACGGACACCGGACGGACATCCGGACGGACGGACGGACAGACGGACATCCGGACGGACGGACAGACGGACATCCGGACGGACGGACGGACGGACATCCGGACGGACATCCGGACGGACGGACGGACGGACGGACGGACGGACGGACGGACGGGCGGACGCCGGACGGACGGACACCGGACGCCGGACGGACACCGGACGGACGTGAGCATGAGACATTAAAGGCTTTCGCCTTAATATTTTTGGTATACCTTAAACTAAGAAACGGCCGCGAGAGCGCTAATAATGTGGCATGTAGATCATACCGTTCATGACATAAGTGTCATGAGTTTCATGTTATGACCTGTCATTTATATTCTTCATGCAGTCATGTCATGCCACAGCAACTTCGGAATTTCATGCCTTCAAATCTGTATGCCATCTCGGACACTTTTCGTATGACATCACTCAACACATAGAAAGCATATAAGTCATTGATTGTAATTAACCCGAACTCCTAATTAATGAGAACAATAAACAGTACAAACCAATGATATGAAATTGTTATCTACCACCTTATCGCAACTGTTCACATTGAAACACTATATGTACTGTGCTACATATGTGCTTCTACACTGAGAGCTTCCCCCATAAGTTTAAATTAAATGGTTAGATTAGTGATAAATATTTATTACGGTTATGAAATTCCTGATGCTTCATCCACATAATGTACGTCACATCTGCAGACTTTTGCTGAGTTTTACCATGATCAACGTCCACTTTCTCATCGATTTACCGACAGGTGATTCTTTTACCCCTGTAATGCTGCTTTCCTGCACTATCGATTTGGAAAAGCTCTTCAGGAAAAAAATCCACCCAGCGTAATCCCACGAAATTGCAAACACAAAGACAGGTTGTCCTACCGTACGTGCCACTAGAGTGCAATTAGCGAATACGTTATCGTTGCGCTACAATTAGCTTTTCAAAAATCACCCCATACATTTTCAATGGATGCACAAAAGTGTCTCGGGAAAAAAATCCAGCCGGCCGATTAAAACTAATCGCGTTGTACCACATAAGGAGGTTGTCAGCATTAAGTGCCTGAAGTGCAATTAGCGAAAAATCAGGCATTGCTCAGTAATCATTTTTTGAAGAACGCTCCCCATAGAGTTACGCCCAGCGCTTCCCCTTGGGGTCGGCTTTGCCGCACTAGTCGATGTCCCAGATTGCTGGACATGACTACAAGACGCGCGACCAGCGCAACTGAGCCACTGAGCGCAACCAACGCAACACATTCCAACAGGCGGAGAAGGGAGAGCAGGCGAAATAGCGGAGGCGCCGGGCGGTCGCGCCGGCTCTGTGGCGCCGGTGCGAGTGTGTGTGCCCGTCACAACGGCGCCAAACGGAAGCGCGATATGTATGGCGCATACGGCGGCGCCTTCGTCACGTAAGCCAATCGAAGCGCGCTTCACGAGAGTTCTGTGACTCCTCACGAATTGCCAACTCTCTTTCTCTGCGTCTACCATCCAAAAGGGGTCTAGTGAATACCCGAAGAGAATCATGGCTTCGTAATCCTCTTTCGACTCCTTTTTTTCTTAGAGTGTAGTGCGTTGAAGTATGTGTGAGTAGACG